>KV454975.1:45613-222336 GCA_001662575.1 Pseudogymnoascus sp. 23342-1-I1 | reverse complement strand
TACTCTGGCTGGGATTCAATACTGGTCTCTACCAGTACTCCACCTGATACTCAATACAGTACTCTCTCTACCTAATATTCAATACTGTGCTCTACCACAGTACTATCTGTACTATACATACTACATACTTAGCACTTTAGAGTAATAAAGTAGTTCTACACACAATCTCTACACATAGCTAGTATGTTAGTATGTATATACAAGTAGACACAGCTACTGATCTCCTCTCCTCTCCTCTCCTCTCCTCTCCTCTCCTCTACTCTACTCTACTACTCTCTGTACTGTCTCTACTATACATGCTTAGCACTTTAGAGTAGCAGACTAGAGTAGATCTACACACAGTTTCCTACATTCAGTCTGCTCTAGTCTCCTTCCCTTCCCTCTCCTCCCCCTCTCACCGGCACTTACCTTTACCCACTATCACTGTATACCGAGTATACCGAGTATACCGACCCAGTATACCAAATACAACACTACACTAAACTACGCTACACCACAATACTACCTACCACCTCACCGGTGCACTATATTCTGACCCTTAATACTAACGCCTTCTACGCCCTCTTCCCTTTCCAGCCACTTATACCGCCCCTGCCGCTCATACCGCTCATACCGCTCTTACCAACTGCACCGGCCGACCGACCATCGCTCCTTCTCATCAGCTGCTATACTAACACGCCTACTAACTCTTTACCAGTTAGCCACTAGAATAAATATCTCCCTCCCCTTCCCCCCTCCTCTCCTACTCCCTTCCTTCCTCAGCCATCCATCCCGCTACGATACGAGTTCCCCCCTCCGCTCCCCTCCGTGCCCGGTCCCCTCCTCCCCTCTTTCCCTCCTTCGCATCCTTCCCGCTTTCCACTCTGGTTGTCGTTTGTTCTTTTCCGTCTTCTGGCCTCTCTCCACTCTTTCCCAAACCGCCACCGACGACACCAGCGTCTCCGCTACGACAAAAAACTACGCTATACTACGCTATACTATACTCCACCGCTACTACCACCTGCCTCTGATCCAGCGTCGTTATCCACTATACCGCCACCCTTCTTTGGGGTGGCCCCCTCCCACCCCCTTCCCGATTGATGGATCTCCGCTATGATCATCTAGTCCGTTATCCCTCTAGTTCTCGAGCCCTTTTAGCCCTTTGGCCCTTTAGCCCTCTTAGCTTAGCACTCTAGCCCTCGACGGTACAGAACAATACATTACTCTAGCATACGATGGTAAAAGGTACTACACCGTATACCGTACTATACTACTACTAATGGTATAGTTAGATAGTTAGGTACAAATGGTCCTCTGTAAACTTACTGGTAAACTCAAATCTACCTTGCTGCTGCTGCTACCCATGCGTCGTGCTTTCCTGCGTTGCTCCATACTTTCCCACACTTTCCACACTTTCCCATACTTTTCCATCCATCCTCTCCTCTCGTCAATGTCGCCTAGTCGCCTAGCCCGTATCTGATCATCCCTCCCCCTCCGCCTTTTTTCCCTCTCCACCACTACCACCACCACACCTCAACTCCCTCTTACCCACCTCGAATTTGTTTATTCCTTTCCTCTTTTCATATTGATCCCTCCCCCCCCCTCCCCCCCTTCCCCTCCCCCTACCTTTATCCCACCCCCGGCAACAAGTTTATATAGATCTTCCCTCGTTCAACGAAGTCCCTTTTTATACGTACACATACAGGCACAAGCAAAGAAGTCGCCTTTCTCTTCAATTCCCTTTTTATTCCGGAAACCAGTTCTCCCTCACTTTGTCCTCCATTTACACGTCTCCTCTCCCGCAAAACCCGCAAACACCTCGACCGAAACTACTCTCCTACCGCCCCCCGAAAAAGTTGTCAAGACCCGCCACCGACGACATCAACCACGACGCACGACACGACACCACCACCACCACCACGAGAACATACACTACCCCCCACGGTCTTACCCTCCCTCGGCATCTCAGATCACCAGATCCCCCGAGGTCCTTCGAAACTCTACATATACATATACATCAGAAGCCGCTCGACGAACCCCGGCACCGCCCATCGAGCGCCAAACCAACACCGCCGAACCTGGCGCGAACCGATGATCGATTTGCCATTGCGCGACTACAGGCCTCCAAGCGGGTCCCATAGATAAAAAAAAACCCCTCTCCCAGAAAGCCCCTCCTCCTCAAACGGCATACTCTGGACGTGTTGGCCAGACATAGCGCTACTGTATGACTGAATTGGCGGACATCTTCGATGAGCTCGGCCTTACCCAGTACCTTGATAGCTTCCTCGACCAGGGTTTCGACACATGGGAAACCATCCTTGACATCACGGAGCCGGACTTGTACGTGTTTTTGCTGCGCCCGCCCAATACTGGCACCCCAACGGCGGAACTGATCGGGGTCTGGATGCTAACTTTTGCCACAGCGACGTCCTCGGCGTGAAACTCGGCCACAGGAGGGTGCGCGAGACCTCCCCCCTCGAGACCCAGAGAGTCCCACATGCTGACGTTTTTTCCCCCGCAGAAACTCCAGAGGAAGATCGCAGCGACGAGAGGAATCAGCAATGCCCAGGCCTTAGCGTCACCGAAGCGCAGCACGCCCTCGCTGGAGGACAAGCAGACCGAGGACACCAAGGGCGCCACGCCAAGATCGGATGGCAAAGATGCCGGCGTATCGACCCAGCCCAGCGGGAAACGAAAGTACAGGAGGCACCCCAAGCCGGACGAGAATGCTCCCGAGAGGCCGCCGTCCGCATATGTCATCTTCTCCAATAGTAAGGCGCTCCATGCCTCATCTGCGGTTTCCAGGCGCTAACAACGACGACAGAGATGCGCGAGGATCTGAAGGGCCGGCCGCTGTCCTTCACGGAGATCGCGAAGCTGGTGGGAGAGAACTGGCAGAACCTGACGCCGACGGAGAAGGAGCCCTATGAGCAGCAGGCGTTTACGGCGAAGGAGAAGTACACGGTCGAGCTGTCGGAATACAGGCAGACGGAGAGCTATAGGACGTACTCGGAGTATCTGATGGAGTTTAAGGCCAAGCAGCTGCAGCTGCAGGAGAGTAATCAGGAGGGTAGGGTCATGTCCAGGACAGGTCTGGGAGGTCCAAAACTGACAATGACAGCACTTAATGAGAATTCCAAGAGGCCCAAGCTCGAGAACCAGAATAATACGGGCAGCACGAGCACAACGAAGAGCAGCGCCGCATCCAGCCTGAGCCGCGAAGCCTCACTAGACTCCAGGACACGCGTGCCATCCCTCGGCCCCATCCCGGGGTCGTGGTTCCCACCCGAGCCGGGACTCCAGGCGCCGCCGCTGCCGCCAAGCACCAAGGCCCAGCCGTCGTCGTCGTCACCGGGCGGGCCCAGCAGCGCGTTGCCGGGATACCGCGACACGGTCATTAATCCGAACCTGCAGACTCTTGCCTGGCGGGACCACACGCGCGCCCCGGACCTGCCGATCCACGGCTACGCCAACAATAACAACAACAGCCGCCAGGTGGAGCCGAAGCTCAGCCAGTCCGGGATCCTGAACGCGCCCGAGAAGCCGGGCTCGTTCTCGCAGCCCTTTCACAACCAGCAGCAGCAGCAGCAGCAGCGCCCGTCGCTGTCGCTGATCAGCCCCTTCTCCCCGCCCTCCCTGACCTCAGAATCGACGGTGTCGACGCAGCAGTCCACGTCGTCATCCACGGCGGCCGATCCGCGGCAGAGCACGTACTTTGCCCCCCGCATCCCGCTGGACCCGGCAAGGGAGAGGCCGTCGTTCCCGATGCACCCTGTGTTTCATGGGTCTAGCTCCGCCGCGAAGCATACGGCGCATGCGCAGGCGCAGGCCCACTTTGACAACACGCAGCTCCCGCCGATAAGGCACCCGTCGCTGTCGCCGCAGCTGCAGGGGTCGATTTCTTATAATTCCCAGTCTGGTAAGCTCCCTCCCCCCCCCCGTACCAACTCTCTCTCTCTGCCTGGAAGTGAGTTCGAGTGTTCAAGATCTAACGCGAACAAAGGCATCCTAGCAATGGACTACGCGTCCATCAACCAAGCCAGCCAGCGCACGGGATACCTCTCCCCGACGCGTCCACAGCACCGCCCGCAGCCGCTGCCGCTGCAGCTTAGGCACCCGCATCCGCACCCGACGTCGCCGCCGGAGGATGATAACGCGCCGCTTGACCCGGTGTCGGCGCTTATTCGGGCGGGGGAGATTGTGAGTAGTCAGGGAAGGCAGCAGCAGCAGATGAGGGATGAGCAGGCGCAGATGCAGTTGCAGCGGTGAAGGCGAGGGGGGGTATAAGGCATATTATACCTTACCATGGCGCACTGCGAAGATTTTTGTTCTCCGGAAACTGTATACCCACGCACGACGCGTCGTGGCGATATACACATACACGCCAGACTACCATCAGATGCGCTTCAGCTGCAGATACACCTACACCAGCACCACTCCATCTCGATGGCAAACGCATTCGCATGTCCCGCGCATCTAATCCCCACCACTTACTCACTCTCACTCACCTGCAATATGGCGCGGAAGACTACAGAGAACTCACCTTACTTCACGTTTTACCTTATTATACGAAACAAAACAAAACCAAAAGACAAATAAATGAACAAACAAACAAACGAATGGCGCCGAGCGCTCTACAATTTGCCGGCGCGGGCGCGGCCTCACTTTTTTTTTTTTAGACTATATGTCTCACCACAACACACATTACTGAATTTGCGTCGATACACGGAACGTACACTATACTACATTATACACGCCGTTGTCGCGGCTAGGGTCGGGATACTGACTTTTTGGTATGCTGGTCTGCGAGAGAGAGAGAGAGAGAGAGAGACGGAGGGAGAGAGAGAGAGAGAGAAGTGAGAGAGGATAAAGAAAGAGAAGTGGGTGAGGAGAGAGAAAGGAAAGAGGAGAAAGAAGAGAAAGACAGGAATAAGAGAGAAAGGAGAGAAATGAGGAGGGAGGAGGAAGGAGATTAACTACCGTTTATACCCCCGGCGATCAGGGAACACAGGACTACAACATGGGTGGATTGGGGCGCTTGGATGGATGGGTGGATTGGGGCGCTAGGATTGGGATGGGATTGGGGTTGGGTTGGGATGGAGATAAGGGCGTAGTGGGCGTAGGGGAGTAGGCCGTAGGGAGTAGAGTAGGTAGATGTGTGTGGGGTGTTAATGGAAGATTTTTTTATGAGATATTTTGGTTTTTTTTTGGGGAGGGGGGGGTGAGGCTGCTAGGTGGATGTGTGTGTGAGGCTGTTGGGATAAGTTGGGATAAGTGGGGAGGGGGGTTATGTGATAGCTGGGGAGTCTTAACAGGTGATGAGGAGCCTGCGGGAAGGAGAACATATATAGTGTCAGGTTGGGGGAAGGGGAATATATAGTCAGTTGGGTTGCGGGATGTTAAGGAACAGATGACTAGGCTAATAGGTCGTTCCTTCCCTGGGGAAGCATATAGCTGGGTTATAGGATAGGAAGGAGTAGAAGACTAGTCTAGTAGGTCGTTCCTTCCCTATGGAAGGAAGTATATTGTTAGAATGGGAAGGAAGGAACAATCCTTTATCAGCTGACTAGTCTACTAAGTCGTTCCTTCCCCGAGGAAGCATATAGAGAATAGGAAGGAACACACCTATAAACAGATAGCAGCTGACTGTTCTACTTGGTCGTTCCTTTCTCTTTTTTTTTCTCCGATGCTCCTAGTATATTGCTGGGTCTAAGATGTGTTTTAGGGAGGGGACTCGCTGAGGCAAAAGTTGCTGATTTTGTGGGAAAGGATATCCCCCTTATTTATGGTTATGGGAGAGTGGTGTATGTCAATAATTTCGCTGTGTATAATTTTTTTTTTTTTTTTTTTTTGGGAATATAAAAAATAAAAATTATAAATCAGACAGAGATACATAAACTATTTGCAACGCACATAATCCGAGTCATATATATTTCTAGAACATAGAAGATATATAATCAAAGATATATAAAGTAGTTATAACATACATAATCCGAGTCATAAATATTCGTTAGATCCCATCCTCACCAGGCCAAATCCATTAATCCACAAACCATCAAGTCCCCCTACCCTCTGCTCCTGCCAAGGTGATACCCTTCACCCCATCAACAACCACACCAGTCTCATCATCAATCCCATCATCAATCTCATCACGAGTCTCACCACCACCCCCAACAAACAACCCCCTCCCCCCCTCCCACACCGCCTCCCCCTCCCCCACCACCCCTGCCACCCACCCCCTCGCCTTCTGCACCACAAACCCCCACAACCCCTCCTCCCCCCCCCACACCCCCTCCACAAACACAACAACCATAACCGTATCCAGCACCAACGCCCTCTTCATTAACCACTTCCCCCTACTACCCGCCAGCGGCGCGAGCAGCGCCTCCAGAGCCAGCCACGCGCCATCTTTGTAGTTCTCCTGCAGCCGCATCCTGAGATCGCGGGGGAGCGAGAAGTAACCCAGCGCGTGCTGGGCGGTGAGCAGGTCCGTGAGTGTCAGTGGTTGGGGCTGCGGGGGTGGAGAGGGGGAGCGAGAGGGGACGGGGGAGGCGGAGGGGGCGGGGGAGTGAGAGAGGCCCCTCCGGTAGCGGCGGCGGCGGCGGTGGCCGGAGGGGCGGCGGGAGGGAGGTGCGGAGTCGGTGGTGATGGCTGCTGGCGGGGGAGAGGGGGAACGTGAGCGGGTGCCGATGCAGAATTGTTGGCGAGCGTATGCGTAAGTGGTAGGGTTGGGTTGGGGAGGAGGAGGGGAGCGAGAGCGAGGGCGAATGTCGCTGTCGCTCTCATCGCCACTGCGCTCTTCGTAATCACTTATCTGAGGCCCCGAACGCGCGCTTCTGAGACCCGCGGCTGAGAGTACAGCCCCACCCAAGCTGCGGCGGGGGGAACGGCGACTGGAGAGGGAGTTTGTTATGGCCGGCTCGGGAGTGGACCCCTTTTCTATGGAAGCATCTGGACGAGAAGGAGAGCGAGAAAGGCGACGGGAGCGAGAACGAGAACGACGACGGGAGAGAGAGCGAGGGCGAATGTGGCTGTTGCTCGCATCGCCAGTACGCTGTTCGTGTTGGTTTGTCTGGGGCTCCGAACGCTGGATTCTGGAAGCCGCGACTGAGAGTGCAGCCGCACCCAACCCGAGGCGGAGGGGCGATCGGTCGGGAGAGGGAGAGCGAGAGTGGCGACGGCGACGGCCGGGGCGGGAGCGGGACCTGACGCGGTGGGGAGCGCTGGAACTGGGGTTGTGGACTACGCGGGACCTGGGACGAGGGGGTGGGGGAGAGGCGGAGCTGGAGCGGGAGCGTACGTTCGTGTCCATGGGGTGCCAACTTGGGATATCGGAGGGTTGGGGAGGGGGAGGAGAAGGGGAGGGAGAACGGGAGCGAGAGTCTGGTGTGGGCGGCTCGGGACTGGACCACTTTTCGATGGGAGCATCTGGACGAGAAGGAGAGTGAGAAAGATGATGGGAGCGAGAGATCGTGGCGCTGTCGCTCTCGTCGCCACTGCGCTGTTCGTGTTGGTTTGTCCGAGGCGCCGAACACTCGACGCTGAGAGGCGCACCCAGCCCGTGGCGGATTGCATACGAGCGGAGTTCCGCCTCATAGGTATGGGGTTCAGCGGCTTCGAGAGGGCGAGGATAGGAAGAACGCCCGTATATGTCGGTAGCTTCCCAGTTGCTGGCGTCTGGGCCACCCCACTCGTCGCTGTCGCTGTCTGACTGAAGCGGTGGGTCTTCAGTGCTGCTAGGCGGATGCGCGATGGCTGGATTTCTCAGCGAGTCTCCTGGGATAACAGGAAAATTAGCCGTGCCGATAGCTGTGGAGCAGATTTCTCTCGGCTGGCCCCAATGACTATAAGATGCAGCTTCGAGAGGATGAGAAGAGGAAGAACGCCCATATATATCTCCGTCGCTGCCGTCTGCACTGTCCGGTGCGTCGTAGCTTGTCGGAACCGGTGAGCCTTCTGTGTCGCTGGACGGCTCCGAGGTGTCTCTCATACTAGGTCCCTGCCTTGAGTCCGGGTTGTTGCTGCTCACGGCGTGCGTGTCTAAACTTGGCGGCGGGTACGACGGTCTGTCTTGGCTTTCTAAGCTTTGCTTAGAAGCTCCCCGTTTACCTCCTGGCTTAAATGTTATGAGCCCACTATCCCTCTTTCTTTCTTTCTTTCTTACAAATTCATACTGTACGTCTCCATGAGGTGCGTTTTGCGTGTTGCCGCCGCTCGTGTGTGGCCCTTCAGCCGAAAATGTCGATGAGCTTTCCAGGCTTTGCCCATACTCTTCCCGGGTAAAACTCCGCAGCCATTCCGTGCTCTGGACAAAGGGTGTCGCTTTTGAAAACTTATTAGGATTTTGGTGCTGCGAGGCCAAATCAGGTGTGCCCCGCATACCGTAGCTGTTCGAGTAATGATCTGTAGTCGGCGTGTCTGCATTTGACAACAAAGACGGGGCTGCCGGGCTTTGCCTAAATGCTCCCTGGTAAGCGTGTTCCTGATAACTTGGTTCGAATCTGGGCCGTGTCAAGTCGGCCAGGTCGGAGTGCCCGGCTTGATACCAGCGAGACAGCTTTTCTTGCAAGCTTTTCTCATCGACAACAATAAAGCTTGTCCATTTGCTCGAAATGTTCCATTCGATCCCTATTTTCTCGCCTTCAATCTTAGCCAGCTCATCAACCTCTGCCTTGGCCTTCACATCTGTGGTATTTTTGCTCTTATCATGGATCCAACTTCGCCCGCTCTCGAGATCGCTCAAGACAGCCTTTGCGGCTAGTTGATGCACCCACTTTTTCCCTATATTTGATTTCTCGATTGGGATTTCTGCAGTGAATGTTTCCCCTGAATAAACTGAAGTGGCCTTTATTTTGACGACTTCTCCTTTGAACTCTTTGTTTAAAAGAAAATAAACCGAGAACCTAGAGAACGCGTGGAAATCCGGGATCTGATGGGGAGCCTGGATACAGCGCTTCTCCTCACTTTCCTCCACAGAGATGGATACGCCGTCTAGAGTAACATCAACCGTCCAGCTCGAGGGCGTCAATGCAGCACGTAGCATCCCAATAACTCTTTGCATCCAATCCCCTGTAGAGTCTGTTGCTACGACTTCCGATAATCCGCCGCCGAATCGACCAATTCCTGCGACGAGGTGATGAGAGACAGCTTCGCCAATACCAAGACAGAAGAACCGAGTGTTTTGGTTCGGCCACGACGATCTCGTTTCTTCAATAAATTGAAACAAGGAGGGGGCATCCCAAATCTCTCCATCAGTCAAGGTGATTATTTCAGTGTTCATAGATACTTCGCTTCTTTTAACGACGTGTCGTAACGCTCGCTGTATATCGGTTCCCCCCATGTCTGCTGAAAAGTGATTGGAAATGTAGTCCAAAGCTTCATCGAGAGTCTCTTGGTTATATGGTTGCGACTTGGGCCACATGAGCTCGTACGTGCTTCCAAAAGAACAGATGTTAAAAATGCAGTTGTTTGGAAGGCTTTTGAGGAAGAATTTCATGGCCGTTTTCAAAGCTTCTATGCTGTCGTCCATTGAGCCTGATCGATCAGCTACAAAGATGATCTCACTGGCCGTTTTCGGAGCAACGACATTAGGAGTATACAAGTCTCGAAGATTGATAGATACCATCAATGCAGAACGATCGGGAATATTTGGGTGAGGCTCGCTGATGGCGCGTGAGGCTAGTAATTGCCCGTCATTTGCATGAATGAGGAGGACAAAGTCTTTCCCGAGGCATGCTTTTCTATCGGATAGTGTTGCTGCGGCCTTCTTGGGATCGAACCCCTGAGGCGCTTGTTTTTTAGAGAAATCTCTAATATCTTTGGTCACTCTGGTGCCATGAGAGCCCATCTCTACTGAGACTGGATGTGTCCGGCTCTCAATCTTGGTGATTGCAACGGGCGATGACACTTGAATTTTGATCTGCAATCCTTTCTTTTCAGGAACCGCCAGTGACTTTGCGGCATTATCTCTCATCGTGCCGGGAATTGCTCCATATCGCGGTGCCACCGAGGTGGGAATTGTGACTAAAACGCCATCTCCGCCGAGGTCGGCTTTTAGTTCTGTGATGTAGCTGATTTCGACTTTGATAGTTGTTTCAGCTGGGATGTTGCCCACAGTTGTTTCGAACACCTCAGGTGTGTGTTCTTCGAGCAGCGCTGCCACTTGTTGTTTTGCAACAGCTTCCTTAAACTCAGCCTTGGCCTTTTCTTTTGGCTTCACGGTTCCTTTGAGGACCTTGTCAGCACCAATAGTGCAGACAAATGATGTGACCGTCGAATTATCATATAATGGCATGCAGTACGTCGCTTCCTTAATAGGTTGTTTTGATCGGTTCGTGAAAGTTTGGGTCAGCTTCGACCACGCAATTGTCGCTACAACTTCGACCTCAATAGACACTTCTAGAAGTGGTAGGTAGATCTCCTTGCCTATCTTTGTTGAGTTATGCTTAGGAACTACAAAGTCCCGATAGTTTATTTTTTCGTGATTAATGACTTTCTTCTGCTTAACATCATTGTGCGTTATGTTTGCAGGTGGTTCCTTGTGTTCAACCCGAGCGGCCGTGAAGAAAAGCCCAGATGGCAACCTATTAACTTCGGCATCATATTCTTCATAACGGCGGCGATTTTGATAGTAAGGCATCATGAGCGATAGAAATGACCGATTTTCAACGGAATCGGCCTCGGCTTCATCTATCTTTAAGATGGGTAGGAATACAATCAACCGTCTCTTCGGTTCGGTGATTGAATGAGGCTTTATAATTGAGACCAAGGCTGGGGCTGAGTTCCACATGGGCTCTGTCGTGTCACACCCATGTCAATCAACACCTATCTCGTCAATATAGCACCCATCTAGTCCAGCCTCGTTGATATGAGCCAACATCATTAAATGACCGATTCCATCCCAATGTGCATCTTCGTTTACACAGACAAAGGGTTCACAAAATGTCGTTTGGAATAGGGATTGGAGATATTGTCCTGCTTTCGGAACTTGCCCATAGGCTGGGAACCACTCTCACCAGCGGCCGCAAAGGAGCAATCGCAGAGTTCCAAGAAGTCCAAAACCAGCTTTTCGCCATCGGCAAGGCGTTGAGTTTTGCATCAGCTATTCTAGAAAGCCCAAAATCCCCGGACGGGGATCTGAGAGCTGCCCCCGAGGATGAGATATTGGGCCGGATGATAGAAAACTGTGGTGTGACGCTGAAACACCTAGATGGGGTTCTGAAAAAGTATCCCGAGCTACGAGCAGATGCGGTGCAAGTGGATGAAAAGACCCATCGGAGGTGGTTAGAAGAGTTCAAAGTGAATATCAGGAAGATCAAATTTACGACCGAAGGGGCTGGTTTGGATAAATTAAGGAACAGTCTTGGGATTCATGTGACAGCGTTGAACCTGGCAATTACGGCCCGTAACTGGTAAGTCATGTTAGATTCTGGTCTCTATAGTTTACTGATCTTTCCATAGTATTCAGGCAGACAAGGTTAAACTACAAGTTGAGGCCAGCCATGCAAAACTGGAAGATATGCATGAATGGTTCATGAGCAATATCAAGTATGCTTCAGAAGAATCCAAGGAACCAAAGAAGGTGGTCTACAAAGCTGCAGCACCTTATGGTTTTACTAGGAAGGAAACTACTGAGTCGGTGTCTTCTATATCTATTTCTATAATGACCCCGAGCGAAGCTTCAGAACCGAGCGAGGCGGACATTGAAACTCCAGAACGTCATGTTAGCTTCGGACAGCAACCCGGTGAAGATGGGTTGACATTTTCCATTTCCCTAAAGCCATCGACAGTAGCTTCATCCTATTTAATATGCCAAACGGCATCATTTAACCCAGATTGGATGCGGAATCAAGACTCAAAACTGTTCCATTGCTCCTGCAAGAACTGCGATGAGCTAGATTATACGTGTAAGCCTCCAAACATCACTTCCCCTACTGAAACTGTCCGGGATTGATCTAACGTCCCCGAGTGGTGCCTGCAAGCATTTTTGTCCGCATCACAACTAATCAGCCGACATGGATGATCTACGCATTTTCGAAAGCCTCTAACTCGATAGTACAACTCCTCATCTCCAATGTACTATCTACACGTGGGTCAACCCCATCCCTGTGATAAAACAGCTCTGTTAATACCGCAAAGGCCTTGCCGATTTTGAGCAGCAAAGATTGCATCTAGCGTTGGTTCAGGGGCTCAGATCAGCATCAACGGGGGCGGGCCCTTCTATGCTCATGTACACTTCCGTGCAGGACAAGAAAGGTTCGCTTTCTGTTTTGGATGCAAAAAGGTATATTCTCTCCCTCGCTGCAGAGGTGGTAGTGCTCACATTTTTGTGCTCTAGTGGTACCTCTAGTTTCCAAGGAGATATTAGAGTTATAACCATAAATTCAAATGGGCTCAGCTTCGATCTCGAAGTTATAGAAAGCGTCCAGCTATTACACTATGCGTCAATGCTATTTCCTGGACAAGATGGAGACGCTACTGGGTATATTTCGGGTTTGCTTCCATGTCGGAATGCAGAGATAGTTATTCAAACCAGGATTTCACCCGAAGCTGAGGATGGCGATATCTCCCAACTCGTGGTGCAATGTATGCATTCTTATATTGTTATCATATTCGTACTTTTCGCTAACACATCTATGCAGTCGGACAATTCACTGCTGTTGACGGGGATGTTAGAAGACCCGGTATCGTCCTGAAAGGCGTAACCGGAATGGCATTCCTCAGGAACGACGATCGTATCGATATACAAGATGCCAACATCGAACTCACGTTCGTATCAAACGAAACAGCAGCTTCATTCCTCAGCTCCATCGAATCTCTACAACGCCACCTTTTCATTTCCTACCTCCAATCCCAGCGCCTTAAAGAGGTTGAAACATTACACAGGTAAATAAAAGATACCCAGGTACGAACACACACTAATTACAGAAGAAACATCGGCAATGTCATGATCCGAGAAATGCAACTCCTAGATGCTACTGTTACAATGGTCGAAGACCCGACCACCAGCGAACAGAGAATGATAATAAGCAGCAAATGCGGCTCTAAATTCGTTACTGTAATTGGTGCGTATCCCCCCACCGTGTTCTCATAGTTTTGTTTTATTTATGTAAGCTAATTAACTGCAGTTCCGCCCGCTGCTATGGGGTCATCCTCTTCGATAGACGGGCCTCGTATAGGCCCAGATGTATCCGCGTTTTTTATCGACGTTGATACGGAGGATACGAGAATTGTTAAGCAGTCTTTTGGGACTATCTCGAATGTAGGACTGTTTGTAACGGCAGATATGGATACCGCATAAGGCTGGAGGTTCTAGAACTTAGTACACATACGACCATAGACAAGATAATTAGGCTTCCCATCCGCTCTGCCATACACAAGCTTGCGTATCTAGATACTAGTCTCAATCTTGCCAATAAGCATAGCGCATAATATAAGCCCCTTGCTGCGTAAAGTGTGTGGCGAGAGTGAAGCGACGGTGAGCACAAAGCATCTTATGTGGGGGGTGGACGGCGAGCGAGTTGGCGAGGTGCGCTCCGCGCAGCTTGAGGCGCTGTGACTTGGAAAGGATGGCCAACCCCACCCACGCGTTTTCGACCTGCATCCACATTCCTTGTGCGAATGTGCCAGGTTACCTGCCTAGTGAGGCTGTGCGAAGTACAAAATCTTCGCTAATGCTTCCGCGATGCTCGTTATAACTTCAAGTGAGATTCCATTGTGATTGTCCGACCTCGCAGAAATTTGAATGAACTCCGTGGGTGATTCATTTACCATATATATTTGGTTCGAGCGCATAGCATACGATTTCAGAGTATTGTGACCCCTCAGCCTCGTTTCCTGGCCATATATATGACAGAAATGTCTTTTGGATTCTCAGTCGGCGACTTCATTGCAGTGGGGTCACTAACCGCAGATATCATCAGCAGTCTTCGAGAAGCGGGTGGTTCGAAATCCGAATACCAAGAGATTCTTCGTGAGCTTGAGGGACTCGAGCGTGCCCTCTCCTACCTAGACAAGCTTCAGTCTGGCAACACATGCTCTACAAGCGTCGCCTCGATCAAATACGCAGCTCTGAGCTGTAGAAGGCCTCTCGAGCAATTCCTCAACAAGATCAAGAAATATGACAATGCACTTGGTGTATGGAGTAAGGCAGGGGCTGTCAGAAGTGCCGCGGATAAATTGAAATGGGCATACAGGCAAAAAGACGAGATAAGGAAGCTTCAGATCTATTTGAATGTTCATGTTGGGACTATCAATATTTTGCTAGCTGAGCATGGATTAGAGAAAATGGATATTGCGTCTGAGAGGAGTGAGAGGGACCACCTTCAAGTACGGGATAGGCTTGAAGATACTCGAAAAGCTATCAAGCAGATCAATAGCAGCGCTCAAGCTCAGGCTCAGGCTGTGGTGGTAGCCAACTCTATGTTAGGGAAGCTTTTTCAGATGGTCAGCGGCGAGGTTATGGCATCTTTGAAGTCAATTGCTGGAATGATATCGAAAGTGTGGTAGGTTCTTGTCCCTATATTGCATCATCGTCTATATTATTGCACGACTCGCTGGCACTTACTTAAATTAGTGTTTCTACCCAGCAGATACACGCAGTTGTCCTTGAGATCAAAAGCTCCATAGGTCCTGGGGACATGAGATTAACTTACTTTCAAGCACCTCTAATCATAGAGGATGCCTTAGGATTCAAGTTTCCTGTCCCTTCGGAATACGACCACACTTTGCTTGATACCATTATTAAGCATAGATTTCTAGAAGGTCCTGGCTCGTTGGATGTCAATCTAGGAAATTACGAACTATTTCACACAAGGGATAGTAGCCAAGTAATTTCTTCCCAAGTAAGGCTGTTGCCGGGAACAAGAATCACCATGGCTATCCTTGTTGCGAGAATGGAGCTGTCCGACCAGAAATGCCCTATGCCATGGTGCAAATCCAATCGAACAACCACAGCCCCAGGAGGTGGCCAGATCTGGTAAGGTCGCTCTATGCCTAGTGGGATTGGAGAGAGAACTAAATTGAAACTATATACAGCTGTGAATGTAACGTTTTCTTCGATAAGTCGAACAAGAAACGAAGGAGTTTTCAAGATCTCTTAGGCGGCGGTATCGACCAACAGAGTAACGAGGGAAGACCAGGAAAGCGAAAATTCGACTGCAAACATAATGCATGGAAACGTCTCAAAACATCTAGCGGAGACGATAAAATGCACTCATTCAAGAATGTGAGATGGACTGTGGAGCGCATACCTCAGACGTCAACACAATACATCCCGCAAACCGCTCCGACCCCAATCACCACCCGTCTATTGCGTGGTGCCTGGACCCCAGGCGACGACGTAACTCTCATGACAGCTCGAAAAACCCACGTTCTAAACTGGGAGCAGATTCAAGCGATCTACTTCCCAAGCAAGACCATGAACGCTTGCCGCAAGCGTCATGAGCGGCTCATGTACCGCCGCAGCTGGGAGGATTCGGAGACGCCCAAGCTCGAGACGCTGGGTAAGAACTGCATGGCTTTGGAAGTCGCAGTAAGAGATTAAGCAGTGGTGACAGCTTTTACTGATCTATTCCGCATCCGAAAGGTGAAGGCCACGAAACAGGTCGGGTCAATTAGGCGGTTCGATGTCGCTTGATACACTTTAGTATTTGTGCAAGGATCACTATGGCATTCGGTTCCGTTCTGGTGTTGCGAAGGGACAAGAAGGCTGGCCAACTACAGAAGGGGAAGGTTGAGTTTGTATGATACTGGCCCCTACGTTTGGAGGTGCAGTGGTAGATAGTAGTCTCAGACATATTACATGATGGGCTCTCAGGAGAGGAGTGTTGTAAACGGTCGCACATGACTTCACTACGGCGTTCTTACCCAAAGCTTTAGGCTAGATTAGATAGTTGGAAATACACAGATATTTAATCGATAAGGAGTCTGTAGCAAATACGGTCGTGGGGAAACTCGGGGTTTGGCTGGTAATCGTGTGATAGATACCCCATGGCGGAGCTTCTCACTTTTGGGTGCCTACGGCAACACTCACCGGAATAGGAGTTGCAAAGTACAATATATAGGTTGTAATAGGTACTAAGAGATTTACTGAGTTGAAGAGCTATATACTGAGTCTACACTGCCCTACACCGTGCCCACTGTGGTGCCAAGCTTAGCACCGAGCCCAGCTCCTGAGAGCCCCGTTTTCACTCCAACAGAACATCTAGCTACTTGCCTGCCAGTTTGCTAGCTATTGGTGCCCGTTATGCCTTCCAACGCAGGTGAAAATGCCACTGGGGGCGACGTTACTATTGGCCGCCAGAGTGATTCTCAAGATAGTATGTATTCCGTCAAGTAGGAGCTTCCGATGGGACACGCCTGTACAACAGAGCCTGAGGACTCACTTGAGACGATAAGGCACGACGCCACTATATAAGCAAGCAGTTAGTTCTTTAGATAGGAGCTTTGTGCTCAGCTCAATACAGCATCTTCATACATACTAGTAACGTGCAATACTTGATATGGTATTTGTGTGTTTCCCTTACCTCAACCACCAACCAGCCAACGCAAGTTAAGCCTTTACGATATGGCAAATGCTCACCTTGCTCACCCACCCACCTTGCTCCCCTGTAAGAGTCCATTGTTGTGGCACAACGCGGTGTTAGAAATAGGCCCACTTAAGTTGAGGTGCAATCACAAAATAAGAATGAAGGTGGCGAAGCTCGCCTTCGCTAGATAGCACTGATTTAATTATTCTTCAAAGGATTGTTTGCATATCCCCTAGTCTCAATCGTGTCAATGGGCATAGCGCGGAATCGCAGTCGATTGCCACCTGGATGATGAGCTGGGTGAGCCGTGGGGTGACCAGGGTGAGTGAGCGAGGCGAAGCAACATTTTGTGTTAGCTTCGCGTCAATTTCGTCAATTTCATCAATTTCGTAATAGTAACTGCCTTCTCTTTTTACAACCACTTGTGTCGTACATCGTATGTTCTAGCCATATTCTTATGCGGCATCCAAAAGCATTTGATTACTGAAACCTCATTTACGCTACCACTCAACACCTATTCCACCATGTCCTTTGGCACTCTACCCACTGATTTGTTATATTGTATCCTGTGTCCAGATCTACTCTCATCATGGCCAGTAAATCATAGGTTGCGCAAGAATCTAAACAGTTGGCAACGTGTTTGTAGTAAGTTGGTGCTGACGCTGGTTTCCAATTCGCTGCTTACTTTCGCAGAACGCTGGAACGAACTACTGGAGTGCGTAACCATAGATATTAACACAGTTAGCGTGTTGGCCCAACATGGCACACAGAATGTTATTCTGCACCAGCTGAAGAAGGTAGACCCCAACAGCTTAGATTTGGGAGATATTATTGTTAGGTCATCATCTCGTGGGCATACTATGGTCGTTCGGCAGCTTCTAAAAGAGGGCGCTGATTCTACCGCAACCGATTTTATGGGAAATACAGCACTACACTTGGCTGCTGAGAATGGGTTTTACTTAGTTGTACAACAGCTCCTAGAACACGGATATAACACCGAGGCAAAAGAGCACCGAGGAAGAACAGCGCTATATGGAGCAGCCCGGCTGGGACGTCACAGAGTTGTTGAGCTACTACTTCAAAGTGGTGCTGATATAGAAGCAAGGTGTTACAATGGACAGAAAGCGATTTACGCGGCGGCTATAAATGGGCATGAGATGGTTGTACGCCTATTGTTAGAGAATGGGTCTCTGGTTGAGATGAAGGATAAGACTGGACGGGATGCTTTGGAATGGGCTACTAGGAATGGGAACGAGGCGATCATGCAGCTTCTACTACAGATGGGGATCGATCTCGAAGCTAAGGATGAAATTGGGCAGACAGTACTGCACTGGGCAGCTGGCAATGGCCACATGATGCTCGCATGGCTGCTGTTGGAGCAGAAAGCAAATGCCGAGTCGAAGGATGAAAACGGACGAACGGCACTGCACCTAGCGACCCAAAGAGGACATGAGAGCTCTGTGAGCCTGCTTCTAGAAAAGGGAGCAAATATTGAGGCAAGGGATAAGTATGGGTTCACAGCACTATTCCTAGCAATTGTCAATGACAAAGTGTCACTTGCATGGTTTCTACTGAAAAAGGGAGCTAATATAGCAACAAAGTGTGATGCTGGACAAACGGCTCTATCTGTAGCAGCTCGGCTTGAGTATGAATTTTTAGCTGGGCTCCTTCTGGAAAGGGGGTCTAATGTTATGGCTAAGGACAAATGGGGATTCACAGCCTTACATGTAGCAGCTATTAATGGTCGCGACAGGGTAGTGCAGTTCTTACTGGACAACGGCGCCGAGGTTGATTCTAAAGATGAGGCGGGCCAGACACCGCTATCTTTGGCTGCAGAAAAGGGGCACAGAGCTGTGGCGCGGCTCTTACTGGACAATGACGCCGAAGTTGATTCTAAAGACAAGATGGGCCAGACACCGCTATCGTTGGCTGCAGAAAAAGGACACAAGGCTGTGGTGCAGCTCTTGCTTGACAATGGTGCTGCAGTGAATTCTAAGGATGATAGGGGCCAGACAGTGCTTTCGTGTGCCGCAGAAGAAGGGCAGGAGGCTGTGGTGCAGCTCTTACTTGACAATGACGCTGTGGTAGATGCTAAGGATAAAAGTGGTCGGACACCATTGTGCTGGGCTGCAGGAGCAGGATACGAGGCTGTAGTACAGCTCTTGCTTGACAATGGTGCTGCAGTGAATTCTAAGGATGATAGAGGCCAGACAGTGCTTTCGTGTGCCGCAGAAGAAGGGCATGAGGTTGTGGTGCAGCTCTTGCTCAACAATGGCGCTGCAGTGGATGCTAAAGATAAGGGTGGTGGGGCACCACTATTGAACGCTGTATTGGAAGGGCACGAGGCTATAGTGCAGCTGCTAGTAAATAACGGGGCAAATATCCATTTAGAAGATCCTGGTGCTGGAGTTACAGTACTCGGAGCAGCAGCTCTTCGTGGGCACAAAGCTGTGATAGAATTGCTGTTGGCTTTTGGAATTGACAAAGATGTCACTGACAGTCATGGGAGGAACGCTCTCCACCTTGCTGCAAGATTTGGGCATTTAGAGATTGTTAAATACCTCTTGGATCTCGGCATGGATGTGGCGGCCAACGATAAAAGAGGTTCCACAGCTCTACACTATGCAGCTGCAGGTAGTTCGCACGACGTTCTAGAGTGGATTCTAAAGTCTCTTCATACCGATTTGGAGGGGGGAGGTGGGTGGTCAATTTTGCACTGGGCAGCAAGAACTGGCGACTCTCATATGCTCAAACTCTTGTCCAATCTAGGGATCAAAGAACGCCTGGTTGAAACCTTGGAACCACTTGGAAGTTGGACTGCCATCTCAATTGCTACCTTCCATCAAAATGATAACCTTACATTAAAGATATTGCACGACAGTGAGGATTTACTTGGTGGACATCAAGGGGTCGAAGAAGAGCAAGGTACATTACACGTGGGAAAAAGAAACGGCGATTCCATGTGCTACGGTTGTTTTTCTGTAAGTTTCTTCATGAAGTCAAGAGGTGCAATCAACACAAGTATAAGCTAATACCAAGTAGGAAATTTATGGTCAGCGATATCATTGTATGACTTGTGTCGATTTTGGCTATTGCTTTATGTGCAAGTTAACGGCTGATAAAACTCATATACACCAGCAATGGGAGACAATTGATCCATAGATAAGACAGTAATAGCCACTCTGGCAGAGTTTTAGGATCAAAATAGGCGATTCACAAATCCTTAATTTATCTCTAACGCATGAATTTCTCTATTGGGAGATTCACCATGCTCTATCTCCTCCCTCTGGGTGCGTGTACAAGGAGACATACAGGTACGAAAGGAAATATATTAAATAGTAAGTATACACTTTAAGTAATTACTCGGTTCAATTGATTCTATTCTACTCTGCTATACTATTCCTATACTATGGTGCTATACGCCGAAGATCCATAAATTGCTCAAGCCCTCGATGGCTCGCCAATCGCATATCTGTGTCTGTAGATATCATGCGAAGGATTCGAAGATGGGCTCTCAGAAATCTCATCCTGTCCGCTCTATAATACACAAGCTCGAGGTCCATTTGCTTATTACACCATGAAGTTTTACGGATTTTAGTACTCGGGATTAGATATATTCACCGGCCAATTAACAAACACACTCTCTCTCATTTACGCAAGAGAGACCGAAGAGCCTATTTTTTGTTAGCTAGGTTTGCTGACTTATAACGGTAGTAATACAAAAACTACTCACGTATAGACGTTGGCTCATTTGGTCATCTGAACCCATATCTTGATTAAAAGTCAGTTCCGCCAATTCAAGCTTCTTGCTCTGTCGTTCTTGGACAGCCTGGGTATTTCATTATCAACAGGTATCCTTATAAAGCGTATGTTTATTCGATAATCATACCTGTTCAACGGTATTGTTGGTAATATATCGAGTCACGGTGACGGGTTGTTTTTGGGTAAGTCGGAGCACTCGACCAATAGCTTGAGATTCTATGGATGGGTTCCACTGTGGTTCAATAATATGTACCTGGGTGGCTACAGCGAGGTTGAGTCTGAGCAAGGGGTTTTGTTTAGTAAAATGTAGTCTAATAAAGGGAAACATATGTACTAACCCAACAGCTCCCGTGCCAGTAGTCATTATGATAACTGCGATAGATGGATCAGTATCAAATCTAGATACTATCTTAGACCTTTCGGCACCAATGATATTTCCATCAATTCGAACATATTTTATTCTGCTTAATTGGAGTAGAGATTCAGCCAAATCGAGCGTTGTCTTCCAAGATGAGAAAATGATACTATGCGTATGATTAGTTATTAATTGCAACTATCGGTTAATGTAATTAATATCATACCTTTTGCCTTTATCCTTCCCTTCCTTTAAATTATTCATAAGGGCACAAAGTTTTGTAGAATGGCCAGTCATCACAGATGCCGTAGAGCAGGAGAGAAAATCTCCTGGCGTTTGCGCATTTGTGTTAGATGCATAGGGGCTCATCCGTGATCCCGAATTACAGGGAGAATCAACAATTGCTAAGTCAATTTCTATTATGTTGTGTTAGTGCTTATGCTTGCAAACGTGGAAGTAGAAACCGATTGAAACAGGGCATGGCAAATACCTTCATCTCCATCTTGTATAGATGCCAAAATGTCCTTGTTTTCTATCAATGGTGTCCCAAGACGACTTGTGCCTGGAGGTCTACGAAATGTACCATGGTTGCAAAGCATCCGGGTGCGCAGAATCGCTCGAAGGATGCTGCTATAGGCCGCGGAAGACTTCTTGCTGGATATCGCCTCCTCAATTTCCTGCGATGAGCTTTCCAATATATCTTCATATAGCTGTTTTTCACCTGGTGAGAGATCCAGTCTCTGTACTTGGTATGTGACTGCTGGTAGATTCATGATAGTTACAAGACGTCTTAAGCAGACGGAGTTGAGGAGCAGGCGGAGGTTCCTACTGCTCCTTGGCATCCCTGTTGCGAGAGGAGAGATTATATACTTTTGAAATGTAGACCTGCTCTCTAATTCAGGGACACGGAGTATTCTGATCAATGCTCCTATGTCTTCTGCGCTGTTTTGTACTGGGGTGCCGGATAGAACCCAACGTCGCTGGGCCGTAAGGCTTAATACAGCTTTGAACTGTTTTGTTGTCTGGTTTCGAACAAAATGAGCTAAAACAAATCAGCATATGATTCTCTATACATTCTGCACTACTAAATATATGTTAATTACTACCTTCATCTAGTACCAGACGAAACCAGTCAATTTTTTGAAGAAGGGATGATCCCTTAGAATACTCTGTAGATAAGGTGGCGAAGGTAGTAAGAACTACATCGTATTTCAAAATGTCCTGAGCGTCCGCTTTCCCTCCTCGCCCGTGATATTTGTGGACACTTAACGTGTTGTTTTTAACATGCCTATAGAACATTAGTAATAGTAGGATAAAAGGACTAGGAGATATAACTTCTTGATTTCTGCAGCCCACCCGTCTAATAGAGCTATAAACTTATGTTATGCAATAGTATTTTGAAGTTTTTATATGCCACTTACTTGCTGATGGTGCAAGAACTAAAGTAGCTTTGCTTTGTAGAAAGGCCCTACTTTGCTCTTGATCGCCCGACTGGTGAAGCTGTGCTTCCTCTAAGGTGCTGACTATTGCAGAGATTATCGACAATGTTTTGCCGAGACCCATCTCATCAGCGAGTATTCCACCACGCGGGTCTCCCGGATGACATTCCATTTTAATTTCAGTAATAGAGTGCTGGTAGCTAAATGTTGACTATTAGCTACATATTTGCGGCAATGTGGTTGCCTAGATTATTAGCAGACTTACAATGGCCGAGTAGGCATTCCCTGAAGGCTCCAGAGTGAGAGGGACTCCGTAAGTACCCTGTTTTCTCGTTCTAGGATGAAACATAGTGCCTCTTTTTGATGGCTGATAACTTGTCAATTTATAATCTTATAATCATTCGTCTTGTGGATAACATACGGTAGTAAGTTGGCTTTTATACGAACGTCTGGCTCGCGCTCATGCAGGGATGTATTTTGTTCTAGAGTCTGGAGAACTTCCTCAATGTACGGCTGGGCTGGTAGATAAGTTTGAATTGTTGGCGGGCTAATATGAGCGCCGTCAAAGGCTGTCGCGGCTCTATTCTTTGGAGTTTTGAAATGATGGGGATTTTCGTACGTTATGCCGCTATCGATCAGAACTGGATGCTGGAGATAAATGCGAGCCTGAGAAAGAATTTTTCCAATTGCATTAGCAGTTGATCGCTTTCCATACAATACGAGAAGCACTTGAAGCGCAGGAGGTTGACCCGATGCACTTCGAGTCAAGTCCGTAATCTCTGTAGACTCGTCCAAGAAGACACGTATTCTGACATCTCCAATTTTAGATATATCTCGAAGTCGATCTGACATGCGTGTATCCAATATCGCAATATCCGCTGTTGTCTTATCGTGCATTACGCTATATATACCATTTTTCTTACTAAGAGTTAAAGTCTCGCCTGAGGGTGAGGAGGTAAGTAGATTCCTGAAGACGTCCCAATCGAGATCAAATCCGTCAACGAATGCAGCTTTCCCTTCGCATATCTGCAAAACATTAGCTCTAGAGCATAGAAAGTCAAATTTCCCGAGCCTAATACCATTCCATAGCACAGCTCAACAGTATTCCCGGTATCTTCGGATTTAGGTGTAGGCTTTTCCGACCCAAGACTCTGCATTTCGGTCACCAATACATCCTCTGGCCATTCGACGTTGGCGACTTCGTTCTTGTTCTTGCTATAACCTTCCATGCCCTTCAGTAGCAGGCTATCCCCTGAAAATGTCGGTGTGTATTCTTGGCAAGGAGAAGCTATGCGTTGGCTCTCCGGAGGGTTAATAATGTGATTTTCAGGGAACGGTGATCTACTAGTAGTTAGTTGAAAGTCCCGTTTATACAATTATCAATCACATGTTATATACCTAGCGCATTCTGCCATATGTTGAGACAAACCTACGTCGTCTCTCTTCTGTCGCCGATGAGGCTCTTGCTGGTCATCCTGGCTACAAAGCTCTAGAGGCCGTTTCAACTGGCTCAGAGCACATGAATCGGCGCCCATCCTCAATTGTCCCTGCTATGCACTGAAAAGTGAATACCGTTCACCTATAATCTAGAATTTAAATTTCAATCAAATTAAGGGGGACATGTCGAATAAGGCTGTGAGCGCCGCTTGACTGTGAGCGCCGCTTGACTATCTCTGAGTGGAGGCATTTTAGGCGGACTGGTATTCCGCCTTGGGGGCGCAAGGCTACCTGAACTCTACATATAGCGAATAGCAACCATGTAATTCAGAGCCGTGTAAAACACACCTTGGGCACACAGCCCGTCTATGCGACGGATTACGTGGTTCTCCCCCAGCAAATGAAGCTGTCTGTGGGCGGCTGTGCACCTTTAAAGACAAAGTCACTCCCAAGAAATGCCGTCTTCGTCGATAGATAAAATTGGGAGCAGTAAATCTACAGAGTGGGTGACTACTCCGCTTCATGTCGCCAGGAAATACAGCAATTGCTGTCGCATGAATTCACCATGGCCAATAATGAGCCCGACAAAACCATATTCGAAGAATCCCGGTCCAGGTTTCTCATTGGTCTCACAAACTCCGAAAAGAATGATTTCAAGTTCACGACCTTACAGGGGGTACATGATGCCATTGACAAAATTCAAGATGAACATGGCAGTCAGCGCAAGATGAGAAACATGACACGAATACGGGGTTTCATTGAGGCAATGGAGCAATATGGCACTGTTATTGAAGTATTTTTAAATGTTTCCGATTTTATCGCATTCATCTGGGTATCTAGCCTCTTGACTTTACGACGAGTACACCAGCTAATCTTTGGTTGTATTTAACAGGGCCCCGTGAAATTTCTATTACTTGTAAATATCCTACTAATACGGTTACTCGTTGTGTAATAGAGCTTACATATAATAGGTTGCGAAAACCTGGGCGGAGTCTTTGGACACCCTACTTGATGCGTACGAACAACTTGGAGAGGCAATACCTCTTTTGTGTCAGTATGAAAGTTTATTTACAAACAACAAGCACATGAGGAGACTGCTAGGTTGCATATACGCAGATATACTTGAGTTTCACAGGCGTGCTCTCGTGATATTCAAGCGCAAAGGTTATACGTCCATTAAGGGATATGCAGGATATGTAGCTAACAATTGCGACAGCCTGGAAACAACTCTTCCATTCTACCTGGAAGGATTTCAATGCCCACTTCAGACGGCTACTTGATAGCCTCAGGAATAACGCAGCCTTGATAGGCCAACAGGCAACACTAGTTGAGATCAAAGAGAACCAACGGGCCCGGAAGGAACAGGAAAAGCACATTCTTGATACAGAGCGTGGAGAACTTCAACGCCAGGCACTATCCGTTATAAGTAAATTATCCCCAGCAGACTATGAGCTTGATTATGATAATGCCTCAGTCAATTGGATGAAAGGACAAAGTTTCGGGCTTTGGCTATTAGAAAACACGAAAGTAAAGGCTTGGCTAGACCCAACTGATGCCAATGCTAATCTTCTTTGGTTAAAAGGAATCCCTGGGGCCGGTATGTTAGTCAATTACCATGTGAAGATTATACTAAGAAAATTAGGCAAAACCATCTTGACTTCTCGTCTGATTGCAGTGATGCGGGAGATGGACAGACATGATGTTGTATTTTTCTACTGCAAAGATGAAGACAAGCTTCGGAATTCTTTAGCTGCTATTTTAAAGGGCCTTATATCGCAACTGCTAACTATTAATCCCGGTGTGCTCTCTTACCTCTACGACGAGTGCGCAAAAAGTCGAGAAGTAACGATTGAATCTCTCACTGCCCTAAAGCTACTGATCACCATTGCTGTAGATTGTGGTGAGCCTTTATGGCTCATAGTGGATGGACTAGACGAGTGCGAACAAAAAGAGACGAGAAAAATCCTTACTTGGATGTTGCCGCTGCTCAAGTCTGGGGATGGTCCCAGCAACCTTCGACTGCTCATAGTCAGCCGCGACGAGGGAGATATCGGGGCGCGACTTTCCAAGGCTCCCGGGATTACACTGCACAATCTAGAAGCGCATTCTAACGAAATACGTGTATATACGTCTCGAAAGCTGATGAAGATCCAAAAGAAGTTTCAACTTTCTAAGGAAGAAGCGAAAGAACTTGGCGACAGGATCAACTCCGGAGCTAAAGGTCAGTAAATATCACTCAAAATAAGAGCATTGAACACAATCTAACTATAAATCAGGAATGTTTCTCTTTGCTCGACTGATGTTAAAGCATCTTAAGTGTCAAACATCTTTGACGGAACTGCGTGCGGAAGTTAACCCCTCTCAATTCCCTGATGGCTTGGACCAAGTGTAAGGTTACTTGACCATCAATTTCTAGCTAAGATGCTAATGATGCGTACGTATAGATATGAGAGAATTGTACGTAGAATATACGCTTATTCCGTGGCTTCTGAGCGCAACGCAGCGAAAGCAATACTGGAATGGATTGTCTGTGCTAGACGCTCCCTGCGATGGAATGAGCTACAGGCCACTTTCTCAATCGACCTTGATGCAGAAACCGTAGACTTTGAGGGCCGATGTTTACGACCGAATAACCCAGACAATTGCCATTCGGTAGTCAAAAGGCTTTGTGGCTCTCTTGTTGAGATCTCGAAAGACAACACGATCCATCTAGTACACCACACAGCAAAAACGTAAGCACCTTTCAACAAGAATTGTTTACTTCTGAGATGCTCACCTAGCACAGCTATCTTATAGAACAGAATAACGGGTTGCCCGCACGAATCAATGTCAATAAATCTGCATTTGACGTTACTAAAACCTGCCTAACATATCTCAGCCTTCCTGCCTTTTCCCGCGACCTAAAAGATAAAGAAATTATAGATTACTTATCTAAAGGGCATTATGCGTTCCAGGACTATGCTATTGCTTACTGGCTAGGGCATTTCGAAGCACTTGTCCTATCAATCCATTTGCACGAGCTGCAATCATTACATACCATCTCGGCTGCGTTTGATAAATTTTCGAGTATGCACACAGGGAAAGATTCTGCTTTCTTTCTCGGACATAAAGACCATTCAGCAGAAAAACTACATAGTTATCTTCAAGAGCAGCTCAGCTGCCTCCAGCTTTTATCTAAACCCGGATCAAGACAATCACAGTCGAGTGCAAAAACAAGCTGCATTCAAGTTCTTCAGGCTCAACTAGACCGACGGCGAAGTATATTCGAAGGCATCATACAGCAAATCCAAAACGATACCATTATGAAAGACAACTATACTCTCTTCTACGGTTCGAGTACTAGTTGGTACAAATGCCCAGGTTTAAAGTGCTTCGGATTTTGGGAAGGGTTTCCAAACCTCTCAGCTAGGCGGGCACACACACAAAAGCACGATCGAGCATTTCATTGCCTGTCAACAGGATGCCCATATGAAATCTTAGGATTTCCAACCTTTGCGGAATTAGAAAGGCATAGAAGGAATAATCATACTATTCCTCAGGAAGACACTACCTTTCCAGCTCCTAACACGCTGGTTTCTCCTGAGCCGACAGAAAGCACTGCGCAAGATAGTACTGATGACGACTTCGAAGACACGTCGAGACCAAATACCGTTAAAGATATAAGCAATAAACTTGGCGAGCTTGATCTTTCAACTGTTCCAACGCAATTCAAAACGATCGGGGATGACTGGTTTGCAATCAGCAACCCTACTATAGAACAATCTGTGGCTGTCGAGCTGCTTCATACTTTTTCGGAAGATGGTGCTATCTGTTCTGCTAACTTTTGTCATGATGCAACAATGGTTGCCCTTAGTTCGAATGAAGTTGTAAACATATTTGATGTTACAAGCGGGACTCATTTATGCTGTCTTAGTCTTGAACCTCCAGCTACAGGAGAAAACACGAAAAACTACATCCGATCTGTGGCATTTGGTCCCGACGCAACTGGTCTAATCGCTCTAATCGCAGCCGGAAGCGAGGACAGGCTATTAAGGGTAAGCCTTCTTTTCATGGTTTCTCGAACTCCGCTCAATATACAACAGGTTTGGAATTTTAACTCAAAGATGCTTATTCATACTCTTGCGGGCCATGACAATGTCATATACAGTATCGGCTTTGCAAATAGTGGGCTTATAATTGCCTCTGCTAGTAGTGATGAAACTGTTCGTATATGGAATGTTGAAAAAGGCTCGTGCGATGGAATACTAAATAATAGCAATGATGGCTTCACCAGTGTTGCAATATCTCCGGACTCTAGACTCGTCGCTGCTGGTTCTCATAATAAGTGCGTCTACGTTTGGGATATACGCACAACGTCCCTCGTCCATAAATTTTCTGGGCATCAAAATAGTATTTTCTCACTTACTTTCTCGTCAAACAGTCATCATCTGTACTCTGCCGGTCTCGATAAACTTGTAAAAAGGTGGGAACTAGGAGGAGGCATGTCTTATTGTGCCAAAACTATGGATATGGATGGCGCCTTGGTAAGAAGTCACACTTTTGCCTATGATTTCTTATTTGCTCTAACAGACTTAGGATTCTTGTTTCACAGTCGCAGTCACGACTGACGACAAACTTCTTTTCTGTGGCTCAAAAGATAGGGGGGTGCATATGTATGATACTACAACAGGGATCATTCGCTGTTTAGTTATGGGTCACAAGCATTCTGTCATTTCTGTTGATGTGAGCTCTACATCTACAGAAAGAGAAGGTATTTTTGTTACTAGTTCGGGAGACATGAGGGCTCGCCTTTGGAAATATCAAACCATTAATAGCGTTTTATAGAAAGGAATGCACATCATGGACTAGATACTCAGCTGCCTTCCCACTGAGTAATAGGGGAGCTCCGGTTTTATGTAAATAACTCTTTTATAGGGGCGCCGTTATATATGTGTTGATAAATAGAATTGATTTTTATTTGATTAATATATTATTATCTTGGTATTAGGAATTCTTGTAAAAATAATATGGAACATAAAATATAAGAAGAGCGCGTTTAAATAAGTGGTGGCTCGTAGATGTAAAAGGATAACCAAACCGACAGGGAGAAGAATGGTGGGAGATAAGGGGCGGGGGGAAGGGGGCATGGTTATAGTTATGGTTTGGGAGGAAGGGAGGGAGACGACGTACCTCAGGTTGAATAACAAAAACATCAGCTCCCCATCATACCAATCCCTTAAAGAACCTAATAGCAAAAGCAAGCAAGCAAGTAACATAGAGAGAGGTAATGCTGCCTAGAACGAAAGGAAAAAATACCCTGACCCTGATTGAGAACACATAATATACCCCCCTCACCCGCTTAACTTCCCCCCCATACATGCCACCACGCCACAGCGCAATATGTACCAACCCCCCCCCCCCCACATCCCGCATCTCACATCCCAAGGAACAAAATAACCCCCTACAACATCTCCTGATCCCCCGTATACCCAAAACACACACCCCCGTACCCTCTCTGCACATACCCCCCATACGCATCCTCCATCGCCCTCCTCTGCTCCTGCTCCGACCTCGTCGCCCACCCATCCGAACCCCCAGCACCAGCATACACCGGATCCGTCGCCCTACTATACGCCGCCGGCGCCGATCCACCCATCGCAGTCCCAAAATGCGAATACGCGTCCTTTGCCGGCTGCTGTGCTGAAATCTCATACTCCCTCGCCGCCAACGCCTCGTACCCAGACGCCATGTACGGCTCCACGCCTCCACCACCGCGGCTGTCTCCCCCGCCCAGAATCGGCGTCAAGGGCGTATTGCTGATTTCCCCATCGCTCATCACGTCGTCCCCGCTGGCTTCAACACAATGGTGCCTCGCAGCCCTCTCCTCCATCATAGCGCGCTCATACCTCTTCTGCGCCATCTCCTCCTCCAGCGCAACGCTCGTAGCAGGCCACTGTGGCTGCTCAGCCGCCAAAGCGTGTCCACCATATGTAGGTGGGGAAATACGCCAGAGCTCCACGAGCCGCATTTGTTGTGCCAGGTCGGCGGATTGGAAGAGCGCGAGTTGGGAGGGGAAGAGGGAGGCGGCGTCGACGCCGTGGCGGGAGAGGATTATGGAGGTTGTGTGGGCGTCTGTTGTGGGTGCCGGGGCGGGAGCGGAGGGGGCGACGTGCGAGGAGTGGTGGTAGTGTTGCGTTATGGAGTAGGTGATTGCTTCGGTTGGGGGGGTGGTTTGATGGATTGGTGCTGGTGGGGGAGGAGGGGGTTGGAAGGAGAGGGTGCGGGAGAAGAGAGCGGAGAGCTCTTCTTGTGTTGCTGCCATTGTGATGGCGGCTGGTGAGCCTATGAGGGGAGGATCAGTAGCTGTGCGGGGTATGGCTGGATGCTGACCTTGCGGCTGGTGCTCCGCGGGGGGGTTTGTGCAAACTTGCTTTGTGAGGGAGTAGAAGAGCGACGAGAGAGATAGATATGGGAAGGAGGCAGCAGATGTGAAGTGTAGCCTGTGATTTCTTTCCAGCAGATCTGAAATGTTAGATGTGTGCAAGTGACGTAGACGCAAAGAGCTGGGCGCAGCGGACTTTGGAACGGAGCAAGATCTTGTGTTTTCTTTTGGGTTTTCTTTTTGTATTTTGACTATGCTATATACTTGAGAGTATTTGCGACGGAAGGGAAGCAAGAGTCAGGCTTGAAGAGTTTCAGGACGGCAGGTAGGGTGAGGTATGGAGAAGGAGAGACCGGGCGGTGTGACAGCGGGAAAGGCCAAGAGTGGGCCAGGCAAAGTAGAGGAGAGATCTGCGGCCTGTATTGTAGGCTTGCAAGATGTAAATGAAGCCAAATAAGAACTGTCGTTGAGATATATCAAGGAGGAAGAGCAGAGTTTTGGTAGAGGGGAGATGAGGGGAGGCGTTGGGAGATTATATATTAGAACCAGGATGGTTGGGTGTGGTGGGATGAGTGGGATAGGCGGGTTTGTACTGCCTTGTCACCATCGGTACCCCTCCTTTATTAGTGTACTATGTATGGCTTGCGTTGAAACGGTGGAGGGGGCGACGACAGGATAAGACAGGATGGGCAGGATAGGCAGGAATCTATAGGCACTTGGAGGCATTATAGGCATTAGCGCTCCACTTGTTCAGGCAGTTTTGCTCCCAATGCTCCCCAATGCTCCCAATGACTTGGCGACACGACTGGCGGCCTGCCCTCTCACTCCTCTCACTGGATACATGTGTTTCCTTTTTGGAAGTACGAGGTCAGAGGCGCCGTTCGTTGACGCAGGTTAGGTTTGGAGATATATGTGGTGTGTGTGTGTAAGGGGCTAGAAAATGATATTTTAATATTGCAATATGGGTGAATAAATACAAAAGAGTACAAAGTTGTAAGATAAGAGTACGCGCGTGGGATGGAAGCATGACGTTTGAAGCGTTTGTAGCGCTTGTATTTGTGTGCCATGCGACCAAAGCCGTTACGAACAAGGAGAAAGAACAATGCAGGGATAAAAAATATACAAGTAATATGCACATTATAATATTATCCTTTTATACATTTTCATTTTCGATATTTAAGTCACGTGAGCCCACACGTCAGCCTCACCAACCTCACTTCACCAGCCACAGAGCTCCACGAGGCTGCGCTAGTCCAACTCAGCTCTAGCGCCTCAGTCGAGATCCATTCGCCAGACAACGCGCATCGAGCTGTGTGCCTGGAGCTCCATCAAGAAGCTCACCACCAACCCTGAGCTCTCTCACAAACCACAACCCCAATCTAAACACTCAATCATCACGATACATAACCCACAAGCAGATCTACTTTCCTCCCCCTCCATCTGCACATCATGGTCAGTCAGCGAGCCCTCCACCGCCCTTCACCCTAGCCTCCCGCAACCAACCCCATGCCACGATGATCACAGCACAAACGGGATGTACATACTAACTTGAGCTTCCAGACCTCGATAGGGACGGGTTACGATCTCCAAAACTCCGTCTTCTCCCCCGACGGCCGCAACTTCCAGGTCGAATATGCCGTGAAGGCTGTCGAGAATGGCGGAACCTCCATCGGCATCCGCTGCAAGGACGGCGTCGTCCTCGCCGTCGAGAAGCTCGTCACATCCAAGCTGCTGAAGCCAGAAGCCAACAAACGCATCGCCACCATCGATAGACACATGGGAGCTGTATGTCTTCCCCCATATTTATATTTATCGCCACCAAGAAGTATATATACTGACTATTTACCCCAGGTCTCGTCAGGCTTAGTACCCGACGGACGCCATTTCACGTCGCGCGCCCGCGATGAAGCGGCTTCGTGGCGCGAAGTCTACAAGGCGCCCATCTCGACCGCCGACCTCGCCAGCCGCATGGGCGGCTACCTCCAAGCTTACACCCTGTACTCGTCCGTGCGTCCGTTCGGCATCACCGCCATCCTCGGCGGCTGGGACTCCGAAGTCGAGCTGCCCGTCGACGGACAAGTCGGCGACGGCCCCGCCTCCGGCGCAGGCGGCAAGGCAGAGGGAAAGACGTACGGCGGCCCTGCACTGTATATGATCGAGCCCAGTGGACAGTACTGGGGCTACTACGGCGCGGCTACGGGGAAGGGACGACAGAGCGCGAAGGCTGAGCTGGAGAAGCTTGATCTTGCGGCCGGCACGCTGAGTTTGGCGGATGGAGTGAAGGAGGCGGCGAGGATTATCTATGTGGCACATGAGGAGAACAAGGATAAGGAGTTCGAGCTTGAGATGACGTGGATTAGCGCGCTGGATGGGCCGACGAAGGGGAGGCATGAGGAGGTGCCGAGGGAGTTGTTGGCGGAGGCGGAGAAGGCGGCTAAAGAGGCGCTGGAGGGGGAGGATGAGGATGAGGAGAAGAAGGAGGATGGGGAGGGGGATAAGATGGAGGAGTAGAGGGGTGGGATGGGATGAATGGAACTATGTTGCCTTGTACTATAGAGGTGCCAAGGTAGAAGAGCGCTATGGAGTAATATTCAAGGCCGGCGTTTCCTGCGTCTGGTGATACGAAGCGATGTTTATGGATCAAGGGATGCGGTGTGAACTTTGTGTAGGATCTCTCAAGGCTTGTGTTTATCCGTGGAGGTATGCTGGATGGTGTCTGAATGAGTATGGATCATGGGCTAAGTTGTGAACTTTGCGCAGGATCTCACTCAGCCTCCCAACGCGAGGTCTTGCAGAAAATGGGAATCCGTGGAGACGTGAACTTGATCCGCATTTGTGTCGAGACTCGTACGCCAGGTGATAACAATCTGTGTCTACAGACCAAGGGTAAAGGGCCAAGGTCTATTGATCAAACACCGGGGCACGAACTTCGCGTGGATCTCGCACGGCCTTCCAACATAGCGTCTCACGGAAATGGAGCGTTCTGGCCTCATCTTCCTGCAGAATCTCAACGCAAGGTTCCTCTAAACGGGGAGTTATATTGCGATGTGAGCTTCGTGTAGTATCTCACTCAGCCTCCCAACACAAGGCCTCATGGAATGGGGCTTCTGCTCGAGCCATGGTCTTTGTGGGGGATCTCAATGCAAGGTTTCTCGAAGTGATGGGAGGTCGGCTATTGAGGCATGCACCGTGTGTAGGAGCTCTCAAGGCTAGACTGGCATTTCTCCCGTGGAGGGAGTGACAAGTGGTGTATTGATCAAGAGCCGAGGGGCGATCTTCGTGCGGGATCTCAGCGCAGATTTCCTATACGGGTGGCTTTATTGAGCCGGGAACCGTACGCAGGAAACCGCACGCAGGAGCATGGACTGAGGGTTGAACTTCGTGCAGCATCTCTCAACACATGGTGATACGGAATGGGGGGTTGTCGTTTGCTCCGTGGGATAGCATCAATATGTGCCTATGGATCAAGAGTTGAGGCTTGAACTTCGTCCGGGATCTCACTCAAGGCAAGATTTTTCGGAAAGGGGAGTCTGTTCCTGAATGAACCTCCCGTTTGCCCTCCTCTGGCCGTGTGTATGACCGGTGTGGCGTGTGGGAGAAACGGGTAGAGTCGGCCAGGGGCCCACGTATGTGGGCAGGCTGTTGACCCCCTCCTACAGAGGAACCATACCACATGACTTCCCTTGCTGTGTTGATTCAGGCATTGCGGTGGCCTAAAGGTGGAATTCGCATGTCTTTGAGACACGAACCAACAAAAGAATATGAAGATAGTCACAAACCAAGGAGCAGGATGTTGAAGATAGTCACAATATTGGCCAACATGTCGAGGGGTCAGAAATGAGAGACTCGGAGTGGTTTGGCCCGCTGATCTCCAAGTCTGGTACTCGAGGCGTTCTCGTTGGTGTTTATTGATGCGCAGAACAAGTTGTCTATTCAGTTCGGTGTGCATTAAAGTTGTTATTGGTGTGGAGAACAAGTTTTCTGTTCAGCGCCACCGTCTTGTTGTCCAAACGGAGAGCAAGCTGTTTCTGTTCAACACCGCTGCTCAATTCCATTCAACAGGACTTGGGGCTTTGTGCCGCTGTTATCGAAGTCTGGTACTCGAGTTTCTCGTTCATTGTGGCCCATGCAGTGAACGAACTGTTCAGAACAGGTCCCCTGTTCCTTGCGCCTTCGGCGCCCCCTAATCCAACAATTGGCGAATCTAGGCGGCGGCGAATTCCTGAAATGCGTCGACTCACCGCAAGACAAGCTATGAACATACCAAAGGAGTCAGCGTTACATTCCACAAAGTCTGGTAGAGCAGTGACAGTCGCCTCTAGCCTCCAAGAACAGCGCTCACCTCCTATCCCAACCTCGCTCGCTTGCAGCCCCAACACGGCTCATCAGCTGACAGCAGCCTCAATGCTCCCCTACATCCCTCCCCTCGCACTCAAAAAATGCTACTCATCACCTCTCTTTGAGACTCTCCGTCCCTTCACCGGCGCATCTGGCAATTTGCCCCGCCAAAAATCTCGCTTAGCCTCAGAATTGCCTAATCGGGGTATCAAAAGAATCCGGCTTAGCGCCCCCCTCAACACCCTCCCAGCCAACCCCAGCACAAAGCCCCACGCTCGATCGCGCGCGATGGTCGATCGTAGATGAGAACCATTCTTTATTCTTACCTTGATCAGTCTAGGCAGGATACACGTCCCATGATGCCGTCGGGCCTTGGGTGGGCTTGTGTGGCCTTGTTTCCCGGTTGGCGGGGGCCTAGATGGCAGCTTGTGTACAGGGGACCGGTCGAGCTCATTCAACGACGCCACTACTGAACAGAGAGTATGGTTCTGTCGATTATTGATGTTGATATCCGTTTGTTCGGTTCCGGAGAGGTATGTTGTGAGAAATGTTGTTCGACCTCCTGCCGGATTTTCTCGATGCTGATACGCTCAGGGGTTCGGTCGCAGTGCGACTCCTCACCTGCCCCCCACCAACTTGTCGTTGTTCCAGAGCGCCTCCAAGAAGATCTTTTGATCTGTTCCTTGCAACTAGCTAGGGGAGTCCCTGCATTTGCTTTATGCTCCAGTCGATCAGAGTTCGTGTCTGCCGTGATGGAATGTCCACTGCCCTGCGTATTGAGGGGCGTATTGATTGATGGATTGGGAACCGACAAAGCCACGATCCATGGCACACCACCCTTTGCTCGGTCTTCAGTCACCCTTCGTTCGTTTGAACAGTCACTTTGCAATGTCCATTATGATGCTGCCGAAATGCATATAAGGACTTGATATCTCCTCCTGTTTCATCTTCTCTATACCACATCAACATCTTCACTTCTATCTACAACCAAACAACAATTCGTTCTGCCACTACGTGGCACGCAAATATTCCTATTCTTCAAGTACAGAGTCCATCGACTCCACACCGCGACCCGATACCATGAAGTATCTCGCAACCCTTTGTGTCGCCGCCCTCGTGGCCGGCGTTAACTCGGCCGCCATCGCCTCTCCCGAGCCCGAGGCTTTCTGCTGGCGCCCCGGCCAGCCATGTGGCAAAGTCAAGCGCGCCGCCGAGGCCTTCGCCGAAGCCATCGCCGAGCCTGCTCCCGAGGCCGAGGCCTCTGCCTTCTGCTGGCGCCCTGGACAGCCGTGCGGAAAGGCTAAGCGCACTGCCCTAGCTCTCGCCCATGCCGTAGCCGATGCCCACCCCGAGGCCGAGGCCTTCTTCGACAAGGTCGCCATCCGCGAGGCGTTCCCAGAGCCAGAGGCCGTAGCCGAGGGTATGTCCGCCCCTTTCCCTTCCTCTTCAATAGAGACCAATACTGACACATCCGTAGCTGAAGCCGGTAACGACAACGTCAAGCGTGAGGCTGAGGCTGAGGCTGCGGCATTCTGCTGGCGCCCTGGCCAGCCATGTGGCAAGGTCAAGCGCGCCGCTGAGGCCATTGCTTCTGCCCTCGCCGAGGCCGCCCCCGAGCCGTTTTGCTGGCGTCCTGGCCAGCCATGTGGCAAGGCCAAGCGTGATGCTGAGGCTACTGCCGAAGCTTTCTGCTGGCGCCCCGGTCAGCCATGCGGCAAGGCCAAGCGTGAGGCAAATGCCCTCGCTGAGGCTGCTGCAGAGGCTATTGCGAGTTTGTAAGTGGTAAGCCTACCAACAGATTCCCTTGTGCAGTTGACTGATACTAACTGTCTTAGGGACGGTCGGGAAACGGTAGATAACCGGATAGTTTTTCGCCCGTCTCATGTTGACGACAATGACTATTCGCAAAGGGAAGATAACCGGCTACCTTTTCACCCGCGTCATCATAAAACCACTACTACTATTACTCCCGAACCCACACCAACCACAGTCGTTACTGATCTTATCGTCACACCAGGTCCTTGCAGTTTTGGCTGTGCAGAATGCTACAGAGATGAGAATCTCAAAGTTACGTGCAAACCACGGCAGTGGCCCTACTGTTTCCTCACTGGCCCAGACTGCACGCCATGGTGAACTTTCCTGGACCTTAATTCAGGTGCCTCATTATCCCAGTTTCGCGCGCAGGTCGTTTTACTTCTTTCGCCAGCTTCAACATCCGTCGCTCCGGGCTCCTGGTGCTTAATTGTGGAAGCGTGTGCATGTCGGCCCGTACCTCAAAATAAAACGTGGCTGACTTTTTCACATGGGTAGCCTTGCAAGAGCACGCTCATTGTTATTTTGATTTGTAGTAAAATTGTTGCTCATATTGGGAGGCACAAGTCTGTTATCAAAGAGCCTTGTATATAGATTGACGTCTATAATTGACCTACTTGGCTTCACCGCTCTTTTTTTCTCGAAATGAAAATGATAATAATTGTGATTGTGACAATTCTTACATAAATGGATAAATAAGCTTACCTTGGTGTGTTAAGAGGTTAAATTAGATTGGTAGTGGTTTATAAGATACTCTCTCACACTTCTCTCCATTATCATAATTTTCAGGAAATGTGGATTTTACACCAAAAAATGGACGAAAGGAACGTTGCTGTTGCCAAGAAATTTAAGCCAAGGAGTTTACGTTGTTCTTGACAGGCGCCAACCCCAACACGTGATCATTTCTCCAACTACTAAGCGACAGCGGGATATCCAAGGCTGTAACTACTTTTCACGCGGTCATCCGGAGCAAGAGATTGTCAGATCAACATTCCTACTCAAATCCTCACTCTACCACCTGCGACATGCTGTCCCGAAGCTCTGCTCGCTCGGCGCAAGTAAGCAATTCCGATTTCCGTCCTTGGAGCGCCGGCAATGGCGCGAAAATCGCGCAAAGCAACTCTGTCGCTAACGTTTCGTCTCTTATCAGGGCCTTTTGAGGAACGCCACCTCGGCGTCGTCGAGCACCTCTGCTGAGATCCGCAGGTCTTTCGCAAGCGTGCAGAGTGATATCTTCAAGGTACTAGAACTCGACTCCTACGCTGTCAGGACGAACACTTGCTTACCAATTTCCTCCGCCAGCCTACCAAGTATGGCTCCAAATACACAGTTACCCTCATCCCAGGTGATGGTATCGGAGCGGAGATCACAGAGTCCGTGAAGACCGTCTTCAAGGCCGACAACGTCCCCATTGAGTGGGAGCAAGTCGATGTTTCCGGTCTCGAGTCCGGAGCAAAGCACTCCGAGGAGCTCTTCCGCGAGTCCATCGCCTCCCTGAAGCGCAACAAGATCGGCCTCAAGGGCATCCTCCACACCCCCGTCGAGCGCTCCGGCCACCAGTCCTTCAACGTCGCTCTCCGCCAGGAGCTCGACATCTACGCCTCGGTTGTCCTCATCAAGAACATCCCCGGCTACGAGACCCGCCACAAGAACGTCGACTTCGCCATCATCCGCGAGAACACCGAGGGCGAGTACTCCGGCCTTGAGCACCAGTCCGTCCCCGGCGTCGTTGAGTCGCTCAAGATCATCACCCGCGCCAAGTCCGAGCGCATCGCCAAGTTCGCCTTCAGCTTCGCCCTCGCCAACAACCGCAAGAAGGTGACCTGCATCCACAAGGCCAACATCATGAAGCTGGCCGACGGTCTCTTCCGCAACACCTTCAACGCCGTCGCCAAGGACTTCCCCACCCTCGAGTCCAGCGACATGATCGTCGACAACGCCTCCATGCAGTGCGTCTCCCGCCCCCAGCAGTTCGACGTCATGGTCATGCCCAACCTTTACGGAGGCATTTTGTCCAACGTCGGCGCTGCTCTCGTCGGAGGCCCCGGTATCGTCCCAGGTTGCAACATGGGCCGTGATGTCGCTGTCTTCGAGCCCGGATGCCGTCACGTCGGTCTCGATATCAAGGGCAAGGACCAGGCTAACCCAACTGCCATGTTGCTCTCTGGCGCTATGCTGCTGAGACACCTTGGTCTTGATGAGCACGCCAACCGTATCTCCAAGGCGGTGTACGATGTTATTGCTGCAGGGTATGTTTCACCACTCCCCCCTCACCTATAACACAATTGCTAACTATCTGCGCAGACAAGTCCGCACCCGCGACATGGGCGGAAACAGCACCACCAACGAGTTCACCCGTGCGGTCCTCGATAAGATGTAAAGTGGCTTGAGGCCATTGCGAGGGGACGACAGCGAGAGTGTATATATAGAATCGTTCGATGCGTTTAGAGATAGACCGACCAGCGATAACGTTTTGGGAAATGAATTGGGGGTTCGGGATGGGGGAGGTGGTTTGGGGGGTTGGATGCGCTAGATTGGTCATATAAGAGAAAACCTACATAACAATAAACCTTTCTTGAACATCGGATTGAGGTGCTTTATGGCGTAGTTTGGAAGGATGTGTTATTTTTGCGGTGATAACAGTGCCAAGATGTACGGTTTCTACAGTCACTCTATATAAATCATAACTTCAGATGTGCATGTGGAGAGATCAAAATCGAACGAGCAGCTAACTTCTTCATTGTCCTTTCTTCGTATCTCAATTCTTCATTTCCCATCTACTTTATCCCATCCCTTCCCCACCTCTAAAAAGCACCGACGTCTCCATGTCCAATCCAACACACAAGAAAAAAGGGGGTGGTGCCCCCAACAATGCGACCCGTCAACACACTTGGCTAAAATGCCTTCGACGCCATAACCCGCCTCCCGACTCCAAACCCAACCCCATCTATCCCACCCTCCCACCCACCAAGCCCACTCCCAATTCTAGCCATCATTCAATTCACAAAACGTAACCTCATCAGGGTATTCATAAAAAGCCAAGCATCCCCACTGCCCCTCACAACACCTCCTCCTCCTCCTCCAACGGCTCCACCCTCACCAACACCTCCTCCAGCAACCCCTCCAGAAAAACATCCACCTCCTTCCCCATCCCCACCCTCTCCTCCCGATCCAGCCGATCAATCTCCTTGAACTGATTCGCAATCTTAAACACCAGCCGCCGGATCCTCTCATGCCCCGCCTGCACCCTCTGCGTCTTCGGCGTCGCGATCGGACTCCCCGCTGCCGACCGCCGCAGCCAGCGCTGCAGGTGAACCTCGCGCCGCTTCAGCGCCTCTTCCAGAGCGGGGAAGATGACGTGGTTGAGCGCGTCGAGCTCGCCGTCTGAGGACTCGGGGGCGGGGGAGGGGAAGGTGGGGGGCGTGTCGCAGCGTAGGCTGTCAACAGATTGCTTGTTGAGGAGTTTGGAGGGGAGGGCGGGGGCGGGCTGGATGAGCTCGGGGTGCTGTTTTTGTGGGGGGATGTTTTGGAGTTGAGGGGGGTATTGGGAGGCGGAGGGGAGGGGTTGGAGTTGTGGTTTGCTTGTGGAGGGGCCGGGTTGCGGTTGGTTGGTGAAGTTGTGGAGGGGCTTTGCGCCGCCGCCTCGGAAGGGGGGGATTTCGGGAAGCTTCATGGGTGTGAGGCGTGGGAGCGGCTGCTGCCCGGTTGGTCTTTGTGGGGGAGGTTGTTGTTGTGTGTTGAGCTGTAGCTGTGATGGCTGCGGTGGCTGCAGCACAATATTCCGTGGAGGTGGAGCTGGTGGCTGCGGGGACGGCGTTGCGCCTAGGTTTAGGAAGACCATATCCTTGCGTAGCTGCTCGCGCAACGACTCGTCATAATCAGGGGAGTCGGTTGCCTCCGATGGTGCTACTGATGCTGTCCGCGGCGTGTGTGGAAACTGCGGCAACGGTTTTATTGGGGACGGGGGTAATGGGACCTTGGACGGTGACTGCTGCGGCATCGATGGTACAGGGCGTCGCTGAGGCGAGGCTTGCCTTCCACCTTGGACTTGTGCCTTCACCGTATCGGCACTAGAAATATACCCAGAGTCCTTCATTTTTGTTGGTGACCGTTCTCGCGGTCTCTCCGCGTAGTCGTCGCCTGACTCCGACGACCTGGCAGACCTGGCATTTGTAGCGGATTCTCCCATAGCGCCAAGGCCATATCGGCTGCCCCCTTTCCCGCCAGCAGGTCGAACAGTACCGAAATCCCACAAGTCTTCGTTCTCCTGGCTCATTTGTTGAGGTTGGTCCCGCTCCTCATCCGAGTCTTCTGCGTCACTCTTGTGATTCATTGCCCATCGCTCATGACGTTCGATAAGTTCCGTGAGGTAGGAAGTTTTCTTTGCTCGGCGTACAAATGGGTGCTTCAATAAGTCTCTTGCCGATGGCCGATCCCGTGGGTCCCGTTGTAAACACAGTTCAACGAACTCCTTAAACGCCTTCGTGAAGTTGCCCTCCAGCTTTGGCGGAGGGTTCTTTGGGATCAAGAACAGAACCTTCATAGGATGGATATCGGAATACGGTGGTTCCCCATTCGCTAACTCCAAAGCAGTAATCCCAAGTGACCAGATATCCGCCTTGTGGTCGTACCCAGACTGTTTGATAACTTCCGGAGCCATCCAGAATGGCGTGCCAACAAATGTGTTCTTCTTCGTCATGGTGGCCGAGAGCTGCCCCGAAACGCCGAAGTCGGCCAGTTTTACCTGTCCGTTCGAACCCAGGAGGACATTGGCGGCTGTCATATAAAATTAGCCGTTATCCCAACCTTCAGAACAAAATCCATACCCTTGATATCTCTATGCAGCTTTTTGTCTCCATGCAGGTAGTCCAGCCCCATCAGAAGTTCCCGTATGATAATCGATATGTATTCTTCCTGTATCGAGCCTGGCTTCATTAAGTCCGCGCAGCTTCCGCCCGAACAGAACTCCATTATAATCCATAAATCCGAACCCCTGAGGTATGAGCCGTGGTACTGTGTGACATAGGGCGAGTGGAGCTCCGACAGAATCGAGATCTCCTGTATGATATCCTCGACCTCATCTTCGGCATTTTCGACATCGATGACTTTGATAGCGACGGACTGGCCGGTGCGTCTATCTACACTTCTTGGAGTTAGCAAAATAATGTATAGTAATCGGAGGGGCAACTAACCCTCTGTAGACTTTGCCAAAGCTCCCACCGCCTGGAGATAGTCAGCACCAGCTCCAAAAAGCATAATTAGCTATGCTATCGTACCAATGCAATTCTGCTTCGTGTAGAGAGTCTCAGGATCGACCGAGCCTCCCATGCCGCTGGTCATCTTTGCAGATCAAAGTTTTCTCACGATTTTGTGTCGTGGGGTTTAGAATTCCCAGTTGTGGAGCTTTTTTTGTGTAACTCTAGCGATTTCCTTATCTGAAGGGGAGCTGGGTTCGCCTTGCTGCCCGCTGTATTCCCCCAGGCCTCGTCGCAGCTGGTCTTTTCGTTCTTGACGCGTCGAAATCGCGTATTGGCGTGGAAATATATGCTTCTCGGAGAAGTTCGAACGAGCTCAAAGAAAGTCGGTTGGGTTCTCCGGTTATGGGGTGTCGTCGTTGGTATCTTGGGCAGACTAGAGCTGACCGACACGCGCCTTATCCCACCACGATCAGAGAGAACAAGGAAGGAAGGAGCTACACATTCGTTGAGAGCCACTTAAAACAAAAAGTCAAAAAAAGAGAGTGTAAGGAGTGTGTAAAAGAGTTGCAAGGGCGCATAAACAATCCTCCAGGTCATTAACTACTACCGAATGTATGGGTATATAGTTAAGATACACTGGATTTCTGGATTTGGCTGGGCATGAAAGTGGAAGTTGACGCAACGTGGTGGGTTTTGGTGCATCGGAGCTGAAACGCTTAAGCGTGGCATTCCCACTTGGCGTTTCGATATTCTGGGGTATTGAGAGTCCGATTGGATGGCCTTACGAGTGCGACTGTAAATCGTTGTTAATCGTTGTAAATCGTTGTAAATCCCAGAGCGATCGATCTTTGGAAATGCACGACTGGCATATTTACTTGGAGTGGTGGGAATATTCGTGGGAAAACACTAGGTGCGTTGGCTGGTTGGGCAGTTCTGTTTACTGTTTACTATTTACTTTGGTTGCTGGCTGTTGGAAAGAAGGGAAGGAAGGCTGAGCGAGAACGGTCGTACTATTTATTACTGTAGCAGTAGTACTCAGAAATAGCGAGGGCGATCCTACGTCAGCACCATACACCACCCTAACGCCTTCCTATCAGATTCCCAGCCTTGCATACTTGGCAGCACACAGCCTCGAAGTGAGAGAACTAGAGGAATCCTACAGTCGTATATATATATATACAGACAGGTAGTTTAATAGTCAGTCGGTTCTTTGGAATCTCCATTTCACCTGCTCTTCGTCCGTGTTCTCTCGCACTCACTCATCGTTCCACAGGGCGTGATTCAAGCCAAATCCCCTTCAAACTCGATATACACATAAACTCGCTCAGTAAGCAGCCTCTCTACAACACAACACTCTCAGACTTCTCTACTCTCACGACTAAACCCCTCAAAATGAATCCCCCCGTCCCCGAAAAAGAAAAAGCCCCCAGCGGCCCCTCAGAACCCCCCTCCTACAGCGCCGGCCCCTCCAACACAACCCCCCCCGACACCATCCCCCCCTACACCCCCTTCAGCACCACCTTCGCCTCCCTCTCCCTCCACCGCAGTGACCGCATCCGCCTCCTCCAATTCCCCGCCTCCACCATCGACGGCATCCGCGCCTGCATCAAAACCAACTACCCCTTCGGCATCCAGCGCGAGTCCCCCTACGGCCCCTCCTACGAGTTCAAACTGCACAGCTACCCCTGGTCCGGGCAAGGCCGCGACGCCGTCCCCTCCCGCGTCCTCATGCGCGAGCTCCTAGCGCACCTCTACCGCAACGGCTGGATCTTCCACATTGGCACGGACTTGAGCAAGAATGGGCTCGATCAGGATACCATTGTGTTCCGCAAGCAGCAGGCGCCGCCGCCGGAGGCGGAGTGGATCGCCATTAGCTTCAACCAGTCGGACCGGCTGCGTCTGATTGGCGCGGATGAGATGCTGATAGCGGCGGTGAGGGAGGTGCTCAAGTCGATGCGGTTGTTGCAGGAGCAGTCGTGGAAAGATCGGGCGTTGGGAGCGTGGGAGTTTAAGATTCATGGGAGGCCGTGGGCGGCGAGCGGGGAGCAGACGATGAATACGAGGTTGTTGATGTTGAGGCTGCTGGAGTGTTTGGAGAAGCATGGGTTGAGCTTGTATGCGAGTATTGATCAGAGTCGGAGTCAGGGGCATGGGGAGGGGTCGAGTGAGACGGATTCGTGGTATTGTGTTAGGGACAAGACATGGGTTCCGGGAGGGCATGTGTTTCATCGTTAACTTGCGTTGCTATTGCTATACCCCGAGCTATGATTTACGGCCGCTGCTTTCGTTTTCTTTTTGGAGATGATGTATATTACTACTTCTGCTTCTTGTGCCTATATGAGCCCTTTGTTTCTTGTTGAAATCCGCGCCTTCAAAAGGTTGACGGCTGCTAGCTACTCGCTCCTCTCTGCTCGGAATCAGGCGTGGTCCGGGTGTGGCCATCGCCAGTCCTCCTTCTATGACATGAACCATCTCACTCTTCTCTCTCCTCCATTCTAGATCTAGTCCGTGATCATTACCTCAAGCCAAACGCCCCACCATATCACACCCACCCACCAATCCATTCATTCATAACCCCCAATGTAAAGTCCGTTATCTCATCTAACCCAGCCCCCCTCACTAACCCTCTAAATACTCCACCATGACCGTCCCATTCTTCAGCCCCGAATCAGCAATCGGCTGGTCCAGAATCTCGATGAGGTCGCCACCCATGCTCTTCTTGAGCTCAAACGCGACGCCCACCTTGCCGTCGATGGGATCCGACTTCAGCCACTCGTAGATCCTCCGCACGGGATCCGCGACATTGAAGCGGCGCACGACGCGTCCGCCGGAGTGCTTGAACTGGATGCGCGTTGTGGTGACTGGGTCAGGGGTAGGTTCCGTGTGAGGCTGATCAGACGGTATGCTCGCAAATTCGGGGTTGATCTCCTCGTTGACATCCTCCATTTCTTCATCCTGAACTTCTGGTTCTTCCTCCTCTTTGCCTTTGCCCTTGCTGATGTCTCCAATGCTTTTGGTCAGATCATCAGGATCATGGTGCTTCCTTTCGCTGTCAGCACCATTTGATAGGCTGTTCTGAAGTGCGAGGTCCATCATCTGCTGTTCGGTGAGCTTTTCGACTTCCATCGGAGGTTTCTCAGCCTTCCGCCTGGCAACTGGGTTCTTCACGGTGACGTCCAAGCTGTAGCGATCGAGGAATTCATGGAGTTGCATTAGGAAATCCATGGACTTAGGAGCCGGTGGGCCAGACCAGACCTTCAGTTGCTCCCCTGTACGGGGATCGACAATGGCGATGTGTGGGTATGCGTTTTGGTCCTCATGTTGCTGGAAATAGTACTGGATGTATTGCTGTCCAGCGGGGTCATCCTTGGAGTACTGCATGAAGATGAAGTTCTCCTTGACAGTCTCTTTAATCCCCTCATGTTTCCAGATGTCGCGATTAAGAGCTTGACAGTCGAAAACGGCAGAGTCCTGGATATTGACCAGAATCCACTTCTCCTCCTCTTTTCCCAGATCGCGCGCATCATCCCAAGAAAGTCGTGAGATTAGCTCGAAGGGAGGACGGAAGAGTTCTGCCAGTCTAGCAGCTTTCGTAGACGTCTCTGATTGACCGCCCGTTGCAGCGGCCAGACCTTCCCTATGCGCTGCAGGTCCAGAATCGGTATTTTCCCATATCGAAGATGAAGATGGGTATTGGTTGAAAACGCTAGGTCTCCCTCCTGGATGGGGTTAGTATAACGGAATATGCATTGTCCCTCCACGCATCAACTTACTTGCTCTCGGCATGGGCCTCTGACGCATCTGCTGGAGGACGTTGCTCTGCATATCATCTGGGCCCCAGTCCGCACCTGGTCCGACCAGTGTCTCGGTTGTTCTTGCAAGAGGGGCTCTCACGCCATCTGCGTCAAGGTCTCCACCCATATCGCCCCCAGCGTACATCTCTTCTTGGAGCCTTCGTGCCATAGCTTCGTCGTCTTCGTAGGCAGAGTTCTGTGGGGCTGTTGTCGTCGAACCTGCAACTGGGGGTGTGTGTGATGTTTCGACAAAATCGTCATCAGTTTCGTCCATTGCATTGTCATCGCTGTCTGAGTCTAGGTGGACGACTCCATGTTCGTCTTCACGACCTCCAGAGGTACTCCTCGCTGGAGGACGACTTGATGCTGCTGGAGCAGGTGGTAGCTGTTGAGACTCTTCATTCGCGGCAGATGCTAGTTCGGGTGAGTCGAAGAAGAGTTGTATTGCTTGGCTTGAGTTGCCATCGGAAAGGTTTATGAAGTGTCGTGCAACCTGGGGAGTTGCGCCAGTAATGGCACAAAATTCCCCCACTGCGTCGTCCATGACGCCTACCAAGCGATGAAATTTGCGGGATAGAGTTGGAGCAAAGAACGTGATATTTCTCGTCGATGGAAGGGATAAAAGGAAGAAGTGTCGTTGGAAAACGTATGGGCGTGGGGTTGTGTGGGTTTATGGTTCGTTTGTAGTGGCGGGTTATCGTGCTAAGTGCAGATAGTTCCAAGGTGCCTTTTGCCCCGCCGAAAACTGGTATTTGGTCGAAACTAGGAGCTGTCTAGACGAGCTGTGGCCGAATAGATTTACCGGGCCCTAGGGAGGTAAATATTGATTTGGAGAAATAAGTGAATCGTTTCCGCTGCCGATGATGGCTAAGATGATGCGCGATAGCCAACAGACCTGGCCACCAACGTGGTGGGCTTTGGAAGTTCCTGGATAAGCCCTCCGGTGACGTCGGCGCGGATTATAGTGTTCCCGGCGTCACGTCTTGAGGAATACACACATCACCGTAACTGCCTGCTCACACGCCGACTACGAGATAGGAATAGGCTTGTGGCGAGAAGGATTAAGGCAGACCTAGAATTACGAGTCTCCTTCAGACTACATTATACGGAGAGTAGTTCTCTCATTCTTTATTTCACTTTACTCCATCTTACACTTTGGATTGCTTCCCCTGAAGCGATGGTTTTTTGAGTTCAGCGCGTGTCTTTATAATCATTGCCGTATCCGAGCAGTGGCGAGCGAGAATAATGGCATCGTCCGTTCCATCCGAAGCCCGCGAGCTAGAGCTCGTGGGTAAAGTTGAGATGAGAATAGCTCTTGCCAAGGATGAGAAGCTTGAATCAGTTCTGAAGGTGTATCTTCCTCCCGTGCTTCTAAAGCTTGGAAGTGAACACCAAGCAGTACGAAACAAGGTAATAATTATTTTGAGCCTATTGATAGGTTTTACCTCATTTTCCTATCTGGCACTTATTGACCTGTGTGTAGGTTATTGCAACTTGCCAGCATATCAAAATCAGACTCTCAGGAAACCAGTGAGTTTGCCTGTGGCGGGCAGAGTTACTATATTCCCAGCTGACAGCATGTAGAAATGTCGTCCTGCCAGTTGCAGCGTTGCTACAGCAGTATAAAGACAACCCAGAGTCGTCCATGATACGGCATTTTGACTTACTCTTTATCCAGCAGAGTATAGGCAAGCTATCTTCAACTGTTCGTCGTCTTCACCAGCCTGTATAATTTAACTGACAGAATTAGGAGCAAATTGATCTGCTGCCAATCCTGCTGCATGGGATCGCCAAAGACGCTGGAAAACCTACTTGCACCACGGTTTTTAATCTCTTCTTACGTCTGTTGCCACAGATGAGGCTGCCGGTAAGAGGGAGCAAAGAAGATGACGAACTTCGCACCAAGCTGGGCCTTGACAAACATCCAGAAGATGCAGAATTTGTTGCTTCTTGGTTCGGAAAGCTGGTCCTATTCAATCCAGCCAAATCTGGAGGAAGCACTGCCAGTACTGGTCTATCTGTCGACGATTATGCCTTTCTCACTCAGAATGGAAAAGAGGATACTTGGAATCCTAAAGCTCCGGAAGGTCTTAACGTGACAGAGACTAAAATAACAACTCTTAAATTTTTGACTAGCGGAGCATTCAAAGACCCTGAGCGTTTCATCCCGGCAATATTTGCGGCTTCGGACACCAATTCACGGATTTCTAGTTTCGGCGAAGACTTACTTAAACGAAGCACAGTGTCATTAGAAGGTAAGTCAGTCATTGGAAAGCTTTTTGATATATATATGTCTTCGAAGCCAGCACTTCAGACACGCATTCTCACGTTGATGGCAAAATCTACTGCGTCAACAACGTTTCCTGATAAGATTGTCCGAATTGTTCAGGGAAGCATTCAATCGGCTACGCCCGATGCCGCTCCTGTGCAAGGACTGGAAGCTTTGAAATTGCGAAACGCAATGTTCAACTTTATGAATTGGGTTTCTAGGATGGGTTCTCCAGATGACTTAAAGCGTGCCGCTCCGTCTATTATCACCTTCCTTCGTTCTTTCATTGAAGAGCAAGGTTGGCCAGTGCCTAACAGTCGATCTTCTGATGAACTGGCTCTTCGAGCATTGGCATATGAGACCCTTGGCTCAATGGCAAAGACGGTACCATCGACTGTCCTTGAACCTGGCCTTGATCTCATCCGTTGGCTGTTTAGGTCTTTGACCGAAGAAAAGTCCTTTGAAAGTATTTTCATCAGCATTGAAGGGGCATTGGCAAGTTTGTTAAATGCATTTTCTGGTCCACTGGATGCTCCCTTGCGAGACGAACTTCGGTCGTTGTTGCTTTCTTATATGTTACAAGAGAAAGACGACACTATCGTACGCAGCGCCAAGTTTGTGACAGTACGCTGGGCAAATCGCTGCCTTGAGTATAGTGATGTTGTGGGGAGATGGGTAGATATTCTCGCCCTAGGAAGCTCTGCAGAGGAAAGAAGTGACGTGCTTGAAGAGGGCAACAAAGGCTTGGTAAGAAACCCAGTTGCCTTCGTCCTCTAGAAGCGAATTTGAAAATAACTAATGCAACGCAGGATCCATATTGGTACCGTCTGCTCAATCTATCAGAAGGAACGGAGGACCTCGTTCTTCCGAACTGGGGCGATCTTGTCAGAGTATTCTTTACCGGGCAAACTCTCATGGAAAACTCTCACATTGCTAATACCATGCTCACCGGTATGGATATCGACAGCGTCTCCGTCTTCGGTAACTTCTCAGGGAACAGAATAAACGCCTTCCATCATGCGGTTGCTTACTGTCGCCGAATTCTTCTAATAGCAGCCACACAGCAAGGAAAAGATATTGGCAGCGAGCCAGATTGGGAACGCCAGCTTAATGTGTTACTCCGAACAGATAAATCGTCGCGACAATTAGTAAAAGACCATATGAAAACTATAAGCCATGAAGATTTGGGCATCTTTTTTTCCGCGGCATTTGAAGGGATGCTATGGAAACATGGCAAAGGGCTTGAAGACTGTGGAAAGTCACTTGTTGAACTGGGGGCGTTAGCACCCCAGGGGTGTTTATCCGAACTGGCCACTCGTGCCTCAGAGTTATTACCAGCCATCTCTTCGAACGATGTTGCAACAAGGCAGACCGCGGCTCAGGCTTTGGGTATGCTTGGAGCTCATCCGTCGAATGAAGCAGATCAACTGAACAAAATCCTACAAACACTTATTCAATCCGTTAAGCTTTGGGACTCAGCAGTTGGAGCAGAGGCAAATAAGGTTCATGGTTCAACAATTGCCCTCTCATACCTTCTGAGTCGTTCTGTCTTCTATGGACGTGTTGGAGATGTTGACGTAGCATTAATAGATGATGCTGTCACGCAAATTCTGAACATGGCCAGCAATGCAACTGATGCCAGCAACAAAGAAGCTGCATTTATTGCCATTGGCCTCCTTAGCACCGTGGATTTGGTAACTGAGGCTCGACTTGAGGCCTCTCCTTACGATGCAGTTGCAATCATCAAGGTGCTTACAACAGAGGCAAAGAAAGGAAACGAGAAAGCGATCTCGGCTCTTGGTAGATTTGCTTTGATCTTCGATGAGGAGACACTTGAGTCTCCAGAGTCACCGCTCGCTATAATACTGAAAGGATTATACGAATTGCACGAGCTGAGACAAGCTGAAGTTCACTTCACAGTCGGCGAGGCGCTAGCAGTGGCTTCAACGGGATGGGAATCTGACTCCTTGATTCTTACCTTGGATGTCGAAGCAAACTACAAGGGCCCCATAAGATCACACACGTTGGAAGGTGTTGTTGATAAAATCTTGAAAGACTGTAAAAACACCAAGCCATCGTTGAAAAAAGCCTCCGGGATTTGGCTCTTTTCATTAATCCAATACTGTGGACACCTCAAAGAGATCCAAAGCCGACTGCGAGAGTGTCAGGCAGCATTTATGGGTCTGTTATCCGCACGAGATGACCTCGTCCAAGAGACTGCATCCCGGGGGCTTAGTCTTGTGTATGAACAAGGCGACAAGGACCTCCGAGAACGTCTCGTTGCCGATTTGGTGGCATCATTTACCGGAACCTCAACAAAAATCAAGGTCGAGGAAGAGACAGAGCTTTTTGAACCCGGCGCCCTTCCGACAGGTAATGGCGAATCTATCACATCTTATAAAGATATCATGACGCTTGCTGCCGAAGTTGGAGACCAGAGTCTCGTTTACAAGTTCATGTCCCTGGCTTCTAATGCTGCAACATGGTCAACAAGAGCTGCTTTTGGAAGATTTGGCTTGAGCAGTATCTTGTCCGAATCTGCAGTTGACCCAAAGCTGTATCCTAAACTATTTAGATACCGCTTTGATCCAAACCCGAATGTACAGAGATCTATGAACGACATCTGGAATGCCCTCGTCAAATCGCCCACGGTTGTCATCGACGAGCACTTTGATGCAATCATGGATGACCTACTAAAGAATATCTTGGGTAAAGAATGGCGTACGAGAGAAGCAAGTTGTGCGGCTATTGCAGACTTGGTTCAAGGGCGACGGTTTGAAAAGTACGAGAAATACTTAGCCCAAATCTGGGAAGTTGCTTTCAAGGTTCTGGATGATATCAAAGGATCCGTCAGAAAAGCGGCCGAGAAGCTATGCCAAGTCCTCACTGGGATTCTTGTACGGCAGCTTGAAGCTGGCACATCCTCCAAAAATGCCCAGGTTATGCTGAAAGAGGTCATGCCCTTCCTATTCTCAACGCGGGGTCTCGAAAGCCCGTCAAATGAGGTTCAAAAATTCGCATACGATACCGTTCTGAAGCTTGTAAAGAGCGGTGGAAAAACACTGCTACCATTTATCCCCAGTCTCATCGAGCAAATATTAGGCCTTTTGAGCACACTGGAACCAGATATCATCAACTATCTTCACATGAACGCCGCGAAGTACGATACCACGCAAGAGAAGATCGATGAAGCACGCAGTACTGCTATTTCGCATTCACCCATGATGGAGGCCATTGAACGATGCTTGGATCTCCTTGATGATAAGACAATGAAAGATCTGGTGCCTCATCTGGAAAACGTCATTAAGACAGCTGTCGGCATGCCCTCAAAGGTCGGATGCAGTGGCGTACTCGTTGGTCTTGCGACCAGGCATTCTTTCTTATTTAAGCCCCATGCAGATGTCTTTTTGAAAGATATTGAAAAGGCCGTCCGTGACCGGAATTCCACTGTCAGCGCAGCCTATGCCCGAGCTGCAGGCTACCTAGCTCGGCTTGGTTCAGATCAGCAAATTCTCAAGCTCGCAAACTACTCAACGAATTTATATTTTGCAGCCGAAGACGAATCCCACCGGCAGATATCTGCGGACATCATATACGCCATGTCAAAATTTGCGACAGATCGATTCAATGCGCTCGCGACTGAGTTCCTACCCTTTGTTTTCATGGCTAAGCATGACTTTGACGAGCATGTTAGAGATCAGTTTTCTAAAACTTGGGATGAGAATGTCGGCGGCTCTCGGGCTGTCCTTCTGTATCTGAAGGAGATTATTGATATCGCGGTCGAGCGTCTCGACTCGCCGAAATGGACCGTCAAGCATACTGCCGCTCTTACTATAGCAGATGTCATAGCCTCGGCTGGCACAGAAATCAGCATCCCACATTCTGAAGTTATTTGGCCAGCGCTCGAAAGGGCCCTTGCTGTTAAAACCTTCGATGGCAAAGAAAAGGTCTTGACTAGCTTTGTCAAGTTTTCACAGGCAAGTAAGAAATTTTGGTCAAAAGATCCAAAAATCACCGCGCAAATGACAAAGATTGCCATCCGAGAAGCGAAACGAAATAATGATGCATACCGTCCCCATGCTTTCCTCGCCTTGGGAGAATACGCCGAGGCGAGAACAGACACGGACCTCTTCACAGAGGTGCACGATGTCATTTGGCCATGGCTCGAAGATGCTATTAGCGACGATAAAATGGACGTCGATGACAAGGACGACAAGAAAGCTAGTTCATTAGACACACTTACCATTACTAACGGTGTCTCGGCCTTAATACGCGCTGTGAACACCGAGCCAGGAGTCGCGGAGAATCCTCTCTTACACCTCCCCCAACTACTAGAGATAATCACGGCTGTCTTTGCAAGCCAGAAATCAAGCATTAACGCACGCGTGGCGCTCTATGAGCGCTCCAAACTCAAGTTCTCCGCCGTAGCTAAGGGTACACCGCAAACGGGAGACAGCTATGCCCTTGCGGCGGGCTATTTCTCGCTACTAGAAGTACCGTCGGGTGTGGGCAGCGAGGTGGCGAGGACAAAACGCGCGGAGGCTGCGGAGGCAGTAATCGATGCGGTTGTGGCAGGCGTGTTCGGTCAGGATCAGTCTGGGAGAGTCGGATTGAGAGAAGACTTTGGGAAGCAGCTCCGTGAGGCCTCTGCGAATGAACGGGCGTTGGGGGTGAAGAGGGTGTTACAAAGCTGTACTGAGAAGTTGAGCAAGATCTAGCGGCTGTTCAGTCTGATGTTATGAGGGAGGGGGGGCGGGGGATCCATAGTTGCATTTAGACCAGAGTAGAAGGTGCGATGTCTTTGGCGCGGCTTTGAATACAAAGTAAGAATCAAAACAAATATATATAGAGGATTCTAAGCTCCGAATTTTGTGAGAGCTATCCTAAATCGTTACTGGTATCTGCGTCCGCATCATAAAACTATTGTAAGCGCAGAGCTAAAGTAATGTATTCCGCGATTTCATTCCAAGATAAAAAAGATGGCTGCAAGTAGGCAGGTCGTTGACTTCATCATAATCAATACTCACAATCAAAGCCCTCCAATCCCACTCTCCCACCAATGCCTCCCACTATACCACCCAATCTCAACATGCGCCCACGTCCACCACCCATACCCCTTCGGCCCCAACCCCATCCACCGCAACGGACTCACAAACACCGGCTCATACATCCACGTCCCGCCCGCCGACATATCATCACTAAACAGCGGCATCGTCGCATACAGCCACACGTACGCCAACAACCCATTCCCCGTCCTCCTCACCCACCGCGGCAGTCTCTCGATCAACGGCCGCAGCACCGCGCAGAGCAAAGTTTGCACGGTCACCGCTACGATCTGCAGCAGGAAGAAGGTGAGTTGGCGCTCTGGATGCGTCGGGAGGACTTGCACGTAGCTGCCGGCAGTGTGCATAGCCCCTGAGATGGTAAAGGCGATAACAATTCCGACAACCTGCGAGGCGATGCTGTTACCGCGCAGCCAGCCCTTGCGAATGAGGTAATTGGTAGGCGCGGTAAAGCCGGCGCGGAAGGTCTGGTGCCACCAGCTGCCCCAGAAGCCGCCGAGCCCCTTGTCGAGGATGGTGGCGGGGCCGCCCCAGGTTGTGGCGTACATCCAGGGTTCGCCGCGGATTCCGAGGACGCTGGGCCCGAGGAGGAGGGAGGCGATTATGGGGACTAGGAGGGCGTGGAACTGGATGAACACTACTAGCGAGAGGACGACGGTGTTGCGGCGGATGCGGGTGACGAGGAAGGGTGGGAAGCCCTCGAGGTATGGGGGGGCGGGGAGGGAGTCGTCGCCGGTGCGGTAGAAAGGGTCGTGGATGATCTGGAACTTGCACATATCCAGGAGGAGGTAGCAGGTTATGAATAAGGGTATCACATAACGTGCCAGCTCTTTGCGGGTTCGGAAACATTTGATTCCAGTCTTGCTTATAAGGGGTTCATCGGCTTTTGGGACAGTATCGCCGAGGGATGCGGCAATATCTTCAGGGAGAGCTGGATTGGTGGGGATGGAGAAATTCCAACCCCGGCCACGGAAACTGAACGTCAAATCCAGCACCCAGGCAAGACGTTCTCCGAAAGCATCGGGGTAGGGCTGCCAATAGTATTCCCACTTCCCCTTAGAGTTTTTGGTATCCACCAGGCTCTCATCGATCGTTGGCAGAGCGGCGGCATGATCGTTTTGTCGTTTCAGGGAATTCCCATTCCCATTCATCTTATATCCAATTGTCTCGGAGCCTTCCTGCGTCGTACGACCAGAGGTGGCCCGAGCCCCATTCTGCAACGCCTTGCGTCGACGCTCTATGCGCTTAGCCGTGAACTGGGGACGCTCGAAGATTAACCACATCGTGCTCCATACTACTACATATATCGATGCAACGCCGGAGATGTAAGAAACAGCTGGCTCCACGGAGATTCGATGACGGATATTGGAAACTTCCACTGCAATAATGGCGAACCACACTGGCCAGCGCAGCTGGTATAGGATGCGACTTCGTCGGTGATCTATGAGGAGAAAGCCAGCAAGGAGGGCCATACTGAGTAGCATTTGAGGAAATAAGAGGGGACGTTTCACGCCCGACGCAATGGCATTGTCATACTGAAGACGCAGGTACTCCAACGTCCCATGCTGCGAAGGAATGCGCGGTTGCGAATTCGCCATTCTACACTCTGAATCGGAGGTTTATTCCAGTAAGGAGACAATTATCACGATGAGAAGACAACTTGGAATGCAGGAAACTGAGAAAACGTGCCGCCACGGTTTCTTTGGCTAAAACATAGGAAACGGAGGACAGACTGAAAGTGAGACAGAGGACAGCAGATGGCGGTAAACATGGAAAGCATGGAAAGCATGGAAGCAAGGTAGTACCAGCTGCAGCAGGAGTCGCACCCGCATGGCCCCCAGACCATGGAGTTGCATATCAGTAGAATATGAGGTCTCGGCGGCAGTACCATAAGTCATATGACATGAGACACCACACCTTAACACTCTCCGTCCACTACCTAGACCCCAACAGCGCCCCCAATCCTCGGCCAGTCGCGGCGTAACCCCGGCCCGAAGCATCACCAAGACGTATTAGATTCTCACTTGGATCAGATAATATACCAATTCATATTCTGCCTGAATGCAACGTGTCGCCTTGGGGGCCAGGCTCAACGTTATACGTGATCCCCAGCTGGCGGCTAGCCGCCCATCATTTGGGGGGACATATCGCTTCGTCCCGCTGATCCGGCTCACATCAGACTGCAGCATATATTGGACTGGGGGTTGCTTCCAATAATAGCTGAGAGGCCAACCACGACCGCGCCAACAATAACTCACTCCCTTGCATCAGTTTACGCCATGGCTCAGCTCAACACAGCACGGAAGTCGACCGAGTGATAGCTGTGGGTGTGTGGTGTCTCATTGTGCTGTTATCGTTGTCTTGCTGTTGGCTGGTTGGTGCAGGGTGGTTGATAGATATCACAGGTGCAGTCTAGAATTTGGTTATTGGTGCCTGTGGTTGGTGGTGTCACCGTTAGCAAGGGACCTGTGCATGAGGACAAGGCTGGTTGTCAGCCTTGCATATATCGGCGACGTCAGAAACTTTTTTTTTAGCGCGCCGCCGCATGCATCATGGGAATATCAAGGCTGTGAAAAAAGAAAACGGCAAGAAGAGAGTAGATAATTTTGCCCATTGAAATGCTATATTTTATTCTCATGGTCTGGTGGAATAGATAATATAAAAGGAAAACTCATGTTTTAAATTCGAGCAAGCCCTCAACGTAAATCACTTCTCCCAAAAGAAAAAAATATATATGATTGCCCATGTGCCTCATTACCACAAACAGCAAAAATATTGAGGACTCCTCAAGAGAGCACTCGGGATTTGAGCCCGAGGCGGGGCTCGAACCCGCGACCTTGAGATGATCTCATATCCTAAGATAGGAAGTAAGAGTCACACGCTCTACCGATTGAGCTACCCAGGCGGGTTTGGTTGAAGATCATAAGTTTAAGACGGACTATGTTTGCCTCCCGGGAGGGCAGGGTGGACTGTGGGTGGCTGTGGGACAAGGTGAAAATATTCTTGGTGGATGCTCTCGGACGGGATGGGTAGGATTGGTGCTGGGATGTGCGGGTTCTGAGGGACTTGGTGGGTCGGCCGGGTTGGGTGGCCGAGTGGAAAACGAGGGCGCCGGGAGCCGAGCGAAAACTAGGTTTTTGGAGAACACGAAAAAGAGATATGGGTCTTTGGAAACAGCGGTAACGTGCCGGATCTTGGATTCGTATACTGATACGGAGTCCCTCTTCCACCTGGATGCCAGATTGGCACCACTGAAGCCATCCCCGTGCCAGAGAATCTCATCCCATTTGCATCCCAAAACTCCAGGCCCACTCTCAAAAAAAATCGCGTAGCCTTCCAATGCACAGTTTCAAGCTAGATTCCTATATTCCACCTCCTGCCCCATCACTCACTCCACTTTCATTTCTCTTGCAACTGCGAGACGTCATACTGCGCTGCGTCGTGATAGAGATCGATGAAGCATCCCGCAGACCAAGCCTGAGTCGGAGACTATCTCACATTAGCAATTAATCTCATACACATATCACTCCATGCAAACTTACCGAATCGGCACAGAAACTCCCATTCTTATTCGTCAGCTCCGTCAACCCAGCCCACTCGCTCTCAGCAATGGCCTTCTTAGATCCTGCCAGCCTGCGCGTCACCTGCTGGAATGCCTCGGTCCTCCCTTCGGGCGTGTCCCTGCGCTTCAGATCAAAAGCAAGCAGAGCTCTCAGGAAGAATCCTGTAGGCCACAGCCATTCAGGGCCCTGGTGGTAATTGCGTCCCTTTGATGTCGCCTTGTCTGTCGAGTCTTCAGAGTTGTGGTAGTCGGGTCGGTAATTCAGATCCGAGGGATCTAATGTAGCCATCCCCGTTGGCCCACGCAGCGCCTTGTCAGCGATGAAGAGGGCACCCAATGCATGCTTATCGTCAAACAAATCTGGCGCGACGGCCATGGCGATGGGGAAATTTGGCCGGAGTTGGTAGTCCTCGTATTCCTTTCCAGATTTGTAGAGATCCTTGTAGATGCCACGGCGGTTGATGATGGCAGGGTTGACATCATACTTCGCATCCTCCTCCGATGAAGCCGGAACGTAGTAGCATCGTTCGAAGTTGTCGCGGATCTTGCTGGCCCAATCGGCAAAAGAAATCTCTTTCGTAGAGGCATCGTTCGTGTTGACGCCACTATACTTGAATTTCCCTTCCTTGTGAAGTTCGGATACCCACTTCAGCGCGCTGTATGATAGTCCAGTAATTTCGATAGCGGCACCGTCACGAGGAGTACCGGGGACACCCTTCGTCCCAGCCCGTTCGCTTTCACCCATCTTGTCCATCCAGGTCCCGCAGTTGTCCTGGCTCCCACCAAATATGATACCAGTATCCCAGTTGACATTGATGTCAATCTGGAATCCCTCGGGCTTCATTTGCATGTCGAGCTTTGGACCGGCATTGGCCTCTCGGAATGACATGCCATTAGCATGCCTTTGGAATATTTCCTGGATGATATCTTCTAAGGTGGAAGTTGTGGAATACGCCCTTGGGTCATCTGACTCAAAGTATGTATCATCGTAAGGCAAGAATCTCCGCGAAACCTTCTCCTGTAACAGATCATGGCCATTGGGCACAATCTTCGTATAGTCCTGAATAGTCTGCAAGAAGAACCAGACGGAATCACGAGAATTGTAGCGTGGCAGGTTACCACTGCTAAGAAGGTTCGGAATCATGCCATGCTTGACAACACTAGCAAAGGCAATGATATGTTCACGAGCTTCCGCATAACGGCCTGTTCCCAAAAAGAGGCCTCTCGCGGAGATGAAAACATCTCGTCCCCAGCACCTAGCCCACTCCACAGCAAAATGCGGCAGCCCAGCTGCAAGAGACGGCACCGCTTTCTTTGGGTATAGGGAGGCAGACTTCACGAAGCCCGTCTGCTGTACACTGACCATCGCGAGACTCTTCATGAACCACTGTCCCTTCTGCACATTCTCGCTCATGAGTTCGACGCCTCGTTCAAATCCGGCAGAGTACGCAGTCTTGATTATCAGTCCAAAATAGCGCGGTAATAAGAAGCTGGGAAGCTTTCTAATTGCATCGAAACGTTCTTGGAGCCATAATGCCGGGGCCTGTAGGCGTTCAAATCCCTCCTCTTTGGATTTCCGCTCCAGACGCCCAACTGTATAGTCCAAGGCCCATTGACCGCTTCTAAGATGCTGCGCAAGTGGGTGTGCAAGGTCATTCTCATTAATGACTTTCTTCAACACGCTCCACCAACCTTCCAGTCCTGCGTAGACTAGTTTGCCATGGCTAGGAATGTCGTAAACTCCATCCTTTCCATCGCTAGAATCCAGTTCTTCGCCCTCACATCTGTACATGATGAAGTTGAGGTCCACGAGATCAACCTTGGAGAAGGCCTCTTTGGCACCCGACGTGACATGTGTGTCAAGGCCAGATGCATGCTCTGCTGCCGGGATCCATGTCTCAAAGAGCGCGATGCTTCCTGGCGGGAACTTCTCTCCCATAGTAATAACGGTCTCATCATCTTTAGACTCCATGTTGATCCCAGGAACGCTGGTGACCTTGCTAGGCAGCCCCTTGAGAAATTGTTTATCTCCTAAAACAGCATCGCGGGCCTCTTCCGAATCATCCACCTCAAGCATCCAGCTTCCAAGGTGTTTAGCCTTGGTTCCGGTAAGATGAACAGGGCTGAACGGTCCGTTGCCATTTTTATACCCAGGGAATGCGGTGTGAGCAATCAAGAAATATCCTTTTCTCGACTCGGGATGCACTCTGTGCACGGTGACATATTGATCGTCATGGTGAATATGCGTCTCCTCGTACCCGTCGAGGCCCATTAAGATGTGAATCTGGTTGAGGAGCTTCCTCACACCTCCAATTCCACCTTCTTCATCGTTAATATCGACTGGCTTGTCAGATGATGCCGAGGTATATAGTCGCGTCTCGTGGACTAGGTCGATAATCTTGGGATATATTTCATCATAACCGAAAACGCTGCCAGTTGCACTTGCGCACATATATACCAACGCAGCGTTTGGTAGCGTGTCGCGGGCATCTCGTTTTTGCGCTGGAACTTCATTGTCGTGCGTGCAGTCCATAAACAAGGCATGAACTGGAGTCTGCTTGATCTTTCGCACAATTTCTGTCACTCCTTCACCCGTTGCATCGTTTCCAGAGATTTCATCAACCTCAAAGCTACCAATAGGACGACCTCCATGACGGTGGACCAGTCGGCTCAACTCTCCGGTATTCCAAGCCTGCATAGCCTCTCGGATGAGGCCATTGATACCGAGGCGCTTGACAAATACATAATCCATCTCCTCGGAACCAGTGAACAGTTCGGCGACGACAAACAAGTCAGGGCGCACGCGTCGTGCTTCATCGAGAAGATATTCAGCGACATGAAGAGGAGTAGAGTGCGCATTGTCGATTCGGAGACCGGTGAAGTACTTTGCCATAAGCTTCGTATAATTTGCCATGCGCTCCCATAAATAAGGAGAGTCCTTGGGGCTGTCACCATATTTTAATTTGACGCAGTCGCCCCAGACGATGACTTCTCGTCGGAGATAGGCTCGAGAGTTTGGTCCAGCATTGTCCACCAGGGCATTGGCGGCCCAGATCCATCCGTTATTGACAAGGGCCAGGTCTTCCTGCTTGTGTTTTTTGGTAGTGGCGTTTTGAGGAAGTCTTGTGAAGTAAGACTCGATGAGTGGGTTTTTATCGTTAATAGGACCAAGCTTTGGTCCGTTATCGTCCAGGCGTACATATTTGACGCGGTTGAAGATCTGCTCTAGAACTTCTGCAATATCTTCGTCGTATTCTCGGTAATATGGCAGGTTTACCTCGTCCAAAATTTTGGAGATATGATTCCGTATCTCGTCACTATCAGCGGCATTGCCGTTAGACTTTCCATGCAATTCTGTCAACAAAGCTGCTGCAATGGCTGGATCAACCTTTCGCCTATAGCGCTCTCCCAGGCGGTCAGTCCCCAGCATGGCCTTCTCAGTGATAAACTTGGCATGCTCCTTGGGCGAAGCATCTTTGCTTCCAAATCCCTCGGCGGGTGCCTTGATATTCCCGGATACCCATGCGTCCACGGCCGCATCAGCATCCCTCTTAGCATCAATGGCATAGTATTCCCACAATTTAAGGCCGCCAATGACTTTCGTCTTAATGCCATCCATGATCAACAACAAATCCTCGACGGTCTTGATGTCTGTGGGCAGCCCCAGCTCCCCTAATTCGCGGCCAAACTTTAGCAGCTCTGTGTCGAGCTTGAGTGCTGACTCTAACCATGGAGCGGTAGACATGTTGTATCCCACTTCCGGATGCTCTTGAAGCCATGTGCTGTTATCAGCTGTATGGTTCCAAACCACGTCGGTCAGTCCCAGTAGCCCGTGCTCTTTCTCCATAACATCGACCAGTTGGGCAATATCCTTCTCGCCCCCAGGAAAGCATTCGGGGTCCCATCCTAGCTGATCTGCTATGCTATATGGCGAATTCGACTGTCCCCTGACTTGCAGAGGGGTGAAGTGAATCATATTATAGCCGCGTTCGCTGATTCCGCGCAGATGCTTCTGCCAATCTGTCGGGTATTTCCCCATAAATTTTGACAAGACAGATATTATCGAAAGGGCGGGCGTTGGGAGCTGTTTGTCTCCCAGGCTGAGGCGTGGGGCGACATCGATATAGTAGAGAGGGGTTTTGGTCGGTTCTGATGGGCTTGAACCGGCTTCGTCGAGATCTGGTAATGGGGAATATGTCGTATAGAAAGCGAACGAGCCGGAAGATTGAATTGGGATATCAATCTCTAGTGTGCGGTTGAAGTCTGGTTCCAGCCTGCGGATGTGTTAGGAATGGACAATTCATGGGGCCTAATTGATAGTCTCACTTGAATTCCCTAAAGGCATCCCGCTTGAATGGCTCTCCCGGCGCATTGATGTTGACCCATAAGCTCCCATGTCTACATATCGAAGAAGTGCCCTCGATAGCAAAGCGCACAGTAATTGGCGCAGCGGACTTGGGCTCCAGGTAAATGTATCCTCCGGGTACGTCTGGGGACCCGTCGTCAAGAAGCGGGAGGAGATACACCTCGTTCGCAGCATTTGACGCGTTCGGTGCCATGGTGACTATGAGATTGGCCTGCGCAAGCAACCGTCAGAGTAGAGAAGGGGCGGGTGAGAATATATAGGAAGCACAGCTATAGGTGCGGCTGATTGGTGATGACAAGCTGCATGTAAGCAAAGGATGACTCTTTTCACAAGTGCTCTCAAGTAGACAATTACTTGAATCAAACAGTGTAAGAGAGAGGAAAGATGCGAAATGAGGGAAATTGCAGCTCGAGTATTGATATTGACTATGTTGAGATAATCAGGTACCAGACCGTTTATCCCACTTACTAGGATCTGTCCCGCGTTGAGAGCAAACGAGCCAACACGTCATAGTCTATGTTTGGATACAGCATTTGAGACTCGGACGGGCCACTCCGCGGTCCGCGCACCGCATAAATCCGTTTCCTGGTGGACAAGTAAGACCGAATTATTTTACGTTCCCATCGTTTTCTGTGACCATGGCTATAAAGTTATCATTTCTGCCATTTATACGCTTCATGGCGGTTGTTGTTTGCTGTATGGTCTATTGGCTTGACAACCTGTGAGACGCTGTGTACGTCTTACTTCTTGTTGTAATGATGCACCAGAGCAGTAGGATTCATATAAGGAAGGATGCACCAGAACAGTAAGATTCATAAAAGAAACCCCTCGTTGGGCCCGCCGTGGCTTACTACGTCTCGCATGCTTCCTTCCATATGATACCTTGATGTGGCGGGGTACTCTAGCTCATGAATGATATTAGCGGTGAAGAGCGGGGATGAAGTTGGGGTTGTAAGCTGACGAATATCAAACCTTGAAGCTTGCACAGTGCTGTCTATCATGCAGATATCTATGCAATATGTAATACTTGGAAGCTCAATGGCTGTATCTCACATGACGAAGTCGAAAGCACCTTCTCTCCCAAGCTGCCGTGGGTCAAACGATTGGCCGAGGCTCCCTGAATCCCCCGAATTTAGGAGTAGGGAACAAATTTTGGAGTAACAGCTCACTCACCCGCGGCCTTGCGTAGTGCGCTCTACATGTATTCACCACAGGTAAGGATTTGTCTGGAAATTGTAAATATTCCATTAATTACGCAGTTTTATTCGATTCATACACAATATGCACATTGTAGTTAGAAGCATAAGAGTGAAATAGGAAAGATGTTAGCAAAAAGTCTAATACAGCATAATTGCAACTCGCGAGGCTGTCAGTGGTATGACCCCTGTCACAAATTCCACGCCAAACCTGTGACTCTTTCATATCGATAAATAGCGACCCCGCCACCACCTCTAAATGAGAAATAAATAATATTTCCAAACACAAACACCTTACAATTGGATTTGACTGATCTAGAAACTCTCAATTCAATATGTCTGTAAGTAACACGAGAAACCGAGGGTCCTACACGAGTACCCAAAGCTAACCCAATGCACAGTCGTCATTCTTCATCGAGAACAAGGACGTGGGTAACAGAGCAGGCACAGAAGATTGGCGCAGTAAGCCCTCCCCCAAAATCCCGAACCAGAGTAACACAAACTGACCCTATCCCTCCCCTAGTCCGCGGCTACAACCCCCTCACCCCCCCAGGCCTCCTCCAACACGAAATCCCCCAAACGCCCGAGTCCAAAGAGACCGTCATCACCGGCCGCGACGAGTCCGTAGCCATCGTGTCCGGCACCGACGACAAGCACCGCCTCCTCGTTGTCATCGGACCATGCTCCATCCACGACCCGGCCGCCGCGCTCGAATACTGCGACAAGCTGCTCGCGCTGAAGGAGAAGTACAAGGATGAGCTGCTCATCGTCATGCGCTCCTACCTCGAGAAGCCGAGAACGACTGTGGGCTGGAAGGGCCTGATCAACGACCCTGATATCGATAACAGCTTCCAGATCAACAAGGGATTGAGGACGTCGAGACAATTGTTCGTGGATTTGACGACTAGGGGTATGCCGCTTGCCAGCGAGATGTTAGATACCATCTCCCCGCAGTTCTTCTCGGATCTTCTCAGTGTCGGCGCCGTCGGCGCCAGGACGACAGAATCACAACTCCACAGAGAGCTCGCTAGCGGCCTGTCCTTCCCCGTCGGGTTCAAGAACGGCACGGATGGCTCGTTGGGCGTGGCTATCGACGCCATTGGTGCGGTCAGACACCCACATCACTTCCTGTCTGTCACGAAGCCGGGTGTCGTTGCTATTGTCGGCACGGTTGGCAATGAGGACTGCTTCGTTATTCTGCGCGGTGGCACGAAGGGGACGAACTTCGATGCGAAGAGCATTGCGGAGGCTAAGGCCGCCCTGCAGAAGTCGGGCGTGAGGGAGAGATTGATGGTAGATTGCAGCCACGGAAACTCTCAGAAGGACCACCGCAACCAGCCTAAGGTTGCGGCGGTGCTAGCTGAACAAATTGCCAAGGGTGAGACGGCTATTATGGGTGTCATGATTGAGAGCAATATCAATGAGGGTATGTTCCCTTTTAACGTTTATTGATAGAGCTGCGGCTAATAATGATTTCAGGCAACCAAAAGGTTCCAAAGGAGGGCAAGGCAGGACTAAAATACGGCGTGAGTATCACTGATGCCTGCATTGGGTGGGAGGACACAGAGTCTGTTCTAGCATCGCTAGCAGCAGCCTGCAAGACGAGACGTGATATCATCAACAAGGCAAGTGGGAGCAACTAGACTCGGCGGCACAAAAAAGTTAAGCGTTATTTAACGTGGAGTTGGGATAGAGAAGCATGTATTTGGTATAAAACGAGGGATAATGGGATCGACAAAAGTAGTCAGTTTCGGCATAGCCTTCACAAGTCTGTTATTGAAAGTCGTTCATGCCATGGCAAGTGGTAACTTCAGACCAACGTAATATCCAACAATGCCGAGCCAGATCATCAAGTAGTCGCTGAGCTTGGCTTGGAACTGCTCCATGGCCTCCTTGGTGTTGCATGGGTGCATGAAAAAGCAGGGGAGGTCCGTGATGGGATGATGCTGTGTGTGACGTTAGCATAGTTTTATATACTCTGTAATCAGGTTGAGGCATACGTCTGCAGATACCCCTCCAATGACGCCCACAGCTCTCAACTCGGCCTTGAGCACATCCGGAACAAGGTATCGGTAGACAGACTCGATATCGAATGTTCGGGCGTCGTTGGGAAGGTTATGTAAATGGAACCACAAGACGGGTGTTCGGTAGGTCGGGTGGAGGTGGATTTCATACTGGACATATGGACCGTCGAGTAAGCTGTTGCCTACCCCGGAGGTGCGTAGAGCATCCTATCATAAGCGTCAGCATGTCTTGTCATCAAGTCGGATTTAGGGCGTGCTAGAAGCTAGCCGCGGGGTATGAACTTACAAAGTCCCCATCTTCCCCTTCAATGTCCATGCTCTCGACGCCATCCATATCCTCGTCCGCACCATCACTAGCACTCAAGAAGCCCATGCCGAGAAGCTCGTCAATACTGCCATCTTCAACAGCAATCGGCGTAGCAATAGTAAGGTACGAGGTACCCCCCATCAGCGACCTCTGTAGCCTAAGCTTAAACTTCCTCCTCGCCTGTCCCAAGTTCGCATTCGTATATCTACTTTCCAAGTAATGACAGGCCAGTTCGAATTCATCCGGGGTCAGGAATGGGTAGTCACGATATTCGTCGTAAGCTACCAGCTCCTGGCCCGACATTGTGAAGTGCGAAACTTGGACAGCTCAGTGTTGGGAAAGCATGTTGGGGATAGTCGTTTGTCTCAGCCTTGGCTGAAGGGCGTAAAGGCAGGAGCTACCGTAGCTATATGGGATCTTCACACAGAGATGTGGAGGCCTGTGTGCACAATAGTGAGGGACAGGGAGAATGTTGTACGATTCTTTGACGCCTACAAGAACTAGAAGGGCTGGTAATAAAATATATTGCCAGGCGCAACGAGGCTGAGCCTCCGCCTTCCCGAACTCACCATCGTGGGCCAATCATCGGAAGGGAAAGGAGCCATAATTCGCGGAAAAAAGGATCATAAAGGGCAATTCACAAAGATTCAGTATATGAATATCAATGCTGGTTTATGCTTTGAATACTACATAATATGTAGATAATAAATTTTGAAGGGCTCAATAAATCATTGAGGAATGTACCGGAAGCTGTCGTTGGGGGTGATCTCGCAAAATTCTCGCGTACCAATAAGATGTAACCGGGTCATCAATTCGCTCTGATTGGCCGAGGTAGGGGCCGACCAATTTTCGAACTCAAACATCGACCACGCCCGACAACCTCACTACATCGCACGAACCTCCGCCTTCCACAGAGACCGCTCTCGTCTACCCCCTCTGTTCCCTCCTCGAGAGTCGACCGCCGAGGAGCAATTGATCCACGATGTCAATGTTTGCCAGAAATGCTGCCCGCTTCGGCGCGGTCCGGAGCAGTGTGAGCAGGACCACAAAGGTACGATACAACCGACAAGAGCCGCATCCGGGTGCGATGAGGGATGGACTACAAGTGTCAATTGGATGGGGGATGGATATTTGAAGCATCGGGGATGGGATGGGTGCTTAGTTTGATGGATTATTGCTGACTTTTGGTTCTGTAGCGCGCCGCATCGTCGGCAGCTGAAGCTGTCAACTCCCCCTTCAAGCTTACCGCCGCCGGAACCGCCGCCACTGCTGTTGCAGCTGGTTCGATGGCCTGGTACTATCATCTCTATGGTTCTACCGCTCACGCCATGACACCTGCGGAAGAAGGGTACGCTCATTGATCCCATCAATTGACCTTCGGAAGCTAATATTCACATGCAGTCTCCATCCTACACACTACCCATGGGAGCACGAGAAATACGTCAAGACCTTCGACCACCAAGCGTAAGCTTCCATCAGTCCCATTAACATGCATAAGCTAACAATCCAGCCTGCGCCGTGGTTTCCAGGTCTACCGCGAGGTCTGCTCTTCGTGCCATTCCCTCGCTCGCGTCCCATACAGAACACTGGTCGGAGTAACCCACACCGTTGACGAGGCCAAGGCCATGGCCGAGGAGAACGAGTATGACACCGAGCCCAACGATGAGGGCGAGATCGAGAAGCGCCCCGGGAAGCTCTCCGATTACCTCCCATCGCCATACAAGAACGACGAGGCCGCCCGCGCCGCCAACAACGGTGCCCTGCCTCCCGATTTGTCGCTCATTGTCAAGGCCCGCCACGGTGGCTGCGACTACATCTTCAACCTCCTTACCGGTTACCCTGAGGAGCCTCCCGCAGGCGCCGTCGTCCAGGAGGGTCTCAACTTCAACCCATACTTCCCGGGTACCGGTATTGCCATGGCCCGTGTCCTCTTCGATGGTCTCGTTGACTACGATGACGGAACCGAGGCCTCCACCTCCCAGATGGCCAAGGATGTTACCGAGTTTTTGAACTGGGCCGCCGAGCCTGAGATGGACCAGCGCAAGAAGATGGGAATGAAGGTCCTGATTATGTCCTCTGCGCTACTGGCTATCAGCATCTGGGTTAAGAGATACAAGTGGGCTCCGATCAAGACAAGGAAGATCGCTTACAACCCGCCAAAGGTTGGTGGACCAAGAAAGTAGAGGATTTGATGTTGTTAGAGCAAGGGGATGCATGGATAGGAAGAAGGGAGTGAATGCAACGACGCATATTACACTGTTGTATTGTACTAGTTCTACGTTTTGGTTGTACAAAGAGAATAGTCTACTAGAAGATACGAGACCTAAATCTCAATATACCGTCTTATTTCTTTTGTAACTTGGTGGTAAAATAGCCTCGTTATTATTGCTCGAGTACTTTCACGTGATTCGCACTTTTCAATGCGTTAATAGAGCATGGCAGAGAGTATGACCATTGCCTTTTGTCTTGAAAGCTTGGAATTCCAATGGGCATATCTAGTTCGGCAATCCGTCCTGCCCTGGAAATCTTGCCGAGAGCTCCGACAATTGTGCTTGGCCCGATAGAGAAAAGTATCTTCCCCGATAAGCTAGCTAGATTCTTATCGAGAAATTATATTCAGGCACTGCACTACAATCGCAGAGGGGTCCTTTCACGCTCTCCAAATCCACGACAAGGTCAATTCAAGGGCTAGTTGATTTTCATTGATATACGTGTGCAGTTGGAGCTGTCTTATATCAATTGGAAAATCCTAGATTTGGACCGTGAAAATGCGCCCTTCACCTAGCCAGTGGAGCAGTGAGACGAGCAGGCAGGCTGCGAGGAGGGAAAAAAGCCTGAACAAGATACCTGCTATGCAGAGAGTGGCTATGGCGCTTGAACAGGCATCCTCGTCGCCTTTGAGTGCAAAATCTGAGGTGGAAGTCCCTGGAATCAAGAAGAGTATCGAGGTCGGCGAAGACAGCGATGCAGGTGTTGGTTTTGCGACTGGTGCTCTACCTCCTCTACTACCACTTACCAACGGCGCATTCCAGAATGCTGTAGAGGATACAGAGTCGGATATTGTGAGTTAATTCCAGCAGATCTCACTTGCAAACCCCGCTATAAATGCATCCACTAACGCGCGTGAAATGTAGCATCCCGATTTTGTGGCCCCTCCGTCGTCGCATCCACGCCACTCGAGTCTTCCCGCATCGTCAGACGAGACAACCCCAAGATCAGAAGATGAAGATGGAGGCGTCAGCACAGATGTTTTTGCCGATTTCGATATCCCGTCTGAAGCGGATAGGGCGTTCTTACGTGCGCACCTCCGCGAGGCGCCCAAGGAAGATGTGACTTTCCTCCTCAACACCCGCAAAGCATCTGAAGTAGCCATACCAGTGCATATGAAATCGATCCCTTCAACGCCAAAGCCTCAAGCTGGGGACATTTTACCTGGTACCCCTAGGTCTCTCTTAAAATACCACCAGCGCCGCGACATTATCGTGGCGTTTGCAAAGAATCACGCCGCTGATACTATACCCGGAACCCCGGACGCCAGTCAACTGAAGGGCTTTCTTTTGGATGTGGAGACGTTTGCCAGCGGGCTTGGTTTGGGGCCAAATCAGGCACTGTTTGAAGCTCAGCACGCACAAGAGGATCTGTGCAAGGCCAGGGGAATCAAGTCCGAGAGCAAGTTGGCTACACTTGAGATGCCTGGTCTGGAGCTGACGGATGCTATCGAAGTTCTCGCAAACGTTCAACAGACGGTTGGCAACCTGTTTGGTGACAAGGGGGTACCACAAAACACGGGAGCAGCACAGAATGCGACTCCAACAACGAAGCGGAAACGCTTCCGTAAGGATGCAAACACGCCGAAAGTCGAGAGTGACATTGGAGGAACACCTTTGAGAGAGGCAGCAACAACGGATAGCCAGCCAGAAAAGGTGATTCTCAACGACAGGAGATCGAAACGACAAAAGGCAAATATTGCTGCAGTCGCGGCAGAGGCTGAATTTGCTAAACTCAACCCTGGGGCACCTAAACTGAGCAAACGCGAACGAAAAATAGCATTCATACAAAACAAAGCCAAGGAAGCAGCAAATACTCTCGCAGCAGCGCCAGCAACTGCTGTTGTAGCAGAGGCTGTTGCGGCAGAGGCTGTTGCGGCAGAGGTTGAGTTGAGTGAAGTCGACTCTGGAACCCCTAAACTGACTAGACGCGAACGAAGGGTGGCATTTATACAAGAAAAAGCCAAGGCGGCATCAGCAATCGTACCCGCAGTGGCGCCAACTACCGTTATAGCAGCTACTGTTACGGCAAAAGCCGAATCTGCTGAGGTCGAGTCTGAAGCCCCTAAATTGACTAAACGCGAACGAAAGGCGGCATTCATACAAAACAAAGCCAAGGAGGCATCAGCAATTATACCCCCGGCTGCGCCAGCCACCGTCATAGCACCTGCGGACACACAAGCAGACCCAGCAACAAATACCCAGCCCCCGCAGGTGGACGCCAAGGAACATATAGCGCTCCCCGCTATATCGCCCTTAGGTGGTGATGCCACAGCATCGGATGCGGGTACTTCTGCTGCTCCTAAATCTAAGAAAATGCAGAAGAAGGAGGAGCGGAAGGCCAAGAGGGCATTAGGACAACAAGTAACGGCCATTGAACCACCCTCAGTAGCGGCGGGAGGCAGTCCAGCCCCTCCCAAACCGGTCGTTGCAATGCCTACCGAGCAGGTTGCTAATGCCGCAGCCGTGCCTACAACAGCAGCTATTAAAGCTGGCAATGAAGTGGCCACTGCGAAGCCTTCCAAAAAGAGGAATAGGGGTGCTAAAAACAAGCCCATCCCAGGCGCTGGTGATCCTGCGAGTGCAAATACAGCACCAGTTGCATCACAAACCAAGCCCACGGCAGCGGCAGTTAATAAGCCCACGCCAAAAGTTGCAGCCCCGATCCTCCCACCAGCTATCAAGCCTCCGACTGTAGCCGTTCCCAACGCCCCAAAACCAGTTGTGGCTGCGGATGATGGATTTATTGATCTTCGAGCACCAAAGAAGAAGAAGCGGGCACGGAAGTCAACTACTGCAACTGACGCTAACCTAAATGCAAATACTTCAGAGCCTGCGAATACCGATGTCATTATTAAGCCTGAAGCTATTGCGCCTGCCGAAGCTGTAAACACCCAACCTGAAGCAGAAGCTAAGCCGATTGTTCAGGAAGAGGCCAATGGAGATGTCGGTATGAATGCGGCCGGCAAGCGTAAGAGAAAGCGGAGCGCTCAACAGGCCAAGAAGGCAAGTGATATCAACGAGCCAATCACTGCCATCGCACCCGTCGCTGTAGCAGTATCCGACGCGATGGAGTTGTGCGTAGACGAACCAGCTAGCAAGCCTGTTGCTGCGCCTATAATTCCAGCTACACAACCTCTATCAGAGATTCCGGCACCAAACCCCGTGAGCAACAAACGCCGTAAGCGCGGCAATCGGAAATCTATCGGTGATGAAAATAAGACTGAAGCACCTGTGGCGGTCGGTGAGCTAAAAGAATACCACTCGTAGGGAGCCAGGACCCTGCGAGTGGTGGTCAGCCCCTGGAAGTTGCGGGTCAGACGATGGACATCAGTCGCAGAGAATCCAGCTCCCCCATCACGGGTACTGTTGGGGTGGAAAGGGGGCTAGGGGAATCGAAAGTAAAGAAAGAAATTGGGGTTATGCTGTTGGATACATTCGATGAAGCTATGGTAGACGGCGAGGTTGAACCACTTGGAGGCCAGGGCGCCGAAACTGATGGTGAAGCAAAGGTTTCGGCTTATACACTGAGTATCCCAAGTGAGGCAGATTCAGACGAGAGCAGGGAAGGTTCTGCCCTGAATGAATTTGATCGCAGGGTAACAAGGTCTGCATCACGGGAAAGGATCTCTATTGACGCAGCCGAAACTACGGCGTCTACGAAGCAGCCAGAGTTTAAGTACGACAAGTTTGGAAGCTCCACGCCACCACTAGGTGACTCCAGTGATGAAGCAGACAATTTGGAAAGTCCAACCCGTCCAAAACTCGTCCATCCTCGAAGAAACTCCGTCATTCTCCCACGCCTCGCACAGTCTCCAAACAAATCGCTCTTACAACCTCCAGAACCCGCTACCGCCGTTACCTTAATCAAAAAAGAAAAGGCCATCACCAAATCCCCCTACTTCTCGCCCGCAGTATCACCAAAGAAGCCACCTCGCTCCCCCGGCGGTGTAATCTCTTGCATCCCATTCCCGCCTCTCTCCTCGCCTTCATTCGGCCTCCTTCAAGAAAAGCTACGCCACGACCCACTTCGCCTCCTCATCGGGGTTACCTTCCTCATCCGCACATATGGCAAATCGTCGATTCCCATCTACTACAAGCTCATGGAGCTATTCCCTACCGCCACCGAGCTCGCGAATGCAGACAAAGACGTCATTATAGAACTGACTCGCCATCTGGGCTTGCAGTCCGTGAGAGCGGATACGTATATCCGCTACGCTAGGACTTTCTTAGATGATCCGCCCGTGAAGGGGAAGAGATACCGCGTTGAAAACTACCCTACGAAGGGTGCCCACTCAACTATCAAGAAAGGTGAAGTTCTCTCCGACGATGACATGCGCGAAGGCGCCTGGGAAATCGGGCACCTGACAAAAGGCCCCTACGCGATCGATTCTTGGAGGATCTTCTGTAGGGATGAACTCAGGGGGTTGGCGAAGGGTTGGAATGGCGAAGAAGCGAAAGACGAAGGGTTCCAGCCCGAATGGATGCGTGTGCTTCCCAAAGATAAGGAGCTCAGGGCTTTCTTGAGGTGGTGCTGGTTGAGAGAGGGATGGGTGTGGGATGCGGAAACTGGAGAGAGAGAGGTTGCTGGGAAGGAGCTGGTTTGTGCGGTTAATGATGGGCGGGTGGTGTGGGAGTGGAAGGGCAAGGATGGGAAGGGTGATTGGAGGATTTTGGGGAAACATGAGAGTATCGAGAAGGAAGAGGCGGTGGATGTGAAACGAGAGGTGGAGTAGGAGGTGTTCCTGGGTATAATCAGTGGTGTTATTGTGTCATGGATATTAAAAGTAAAGATTGGAAAATTATGAAAGCATTATGAACCACAACTTTGTGTAGCTCTAGTATCCGTGTTGTAATGTTGAATAGTATAATTCCTAGGCTTAATAGATAAAGTATCATTTATATAACATTATACAATAAATTTTCTCGGAGTTAAAACTATTAAATTTAACAGGACACGATTGATACTCACAGATATTTCCCCAAGATAGGAATATAATAATTTAAGATTATAATCGTGAATGGAATTACATTGTATCACTGTAGATCTCCTCTATTAAAATCATTGCGTCCTGCAATCGGTCGACTCCCTGTTACTGCTCGACCAATCTAGGCACAGCCAGGCTGAACACATTCTGCGGATCATACTTCCGCTTGAGACCCAGGAGGGCCTCGAAGTTAGAGCTAGGTCCATAGATTTTGGATAACGGCATGTCGCCCGGCCGAGTAACAGAGATGTGCGTCCCCGAGAGAAGGTTCTTGGGGTCCATCTGGAGTAGTTCGTTTTTAAGACCCGTAGCCCACTCGACAGATTCATCCACCTCCTCCTTCTTTGCCACCAACGAAATTAACTCTAGCATGAAGTGAGGCTCTCTAGATGCAAACACCGAATCGGGATTTGGCGCTGCCAAAGGGCCACGGAGCTCATGCACGCATACTGACGTTTGGAAGCTGGAGGGCATCTTCTCAAATGCTCTACCTAGAATCTCCGTGGCATCCTCATTCAGCTTGCGAATACTCACCGTTTGGCACGTACCGTATGCGTGCTGGGAAACTTGTGTTCCTATAGAATCAATATGGTCTGCAATCGTCTTCGGCTCAATGGTGTTCACAATGACAGGGCCAAGGGCTGCGATTTTTGCGATGGTGGCGCGACCTGCGTCGTGATCTTCTGATGACCACATTAATTCCAACGCAAGTGTCCTCCCATGGGGGGTGTTCATAATAAACTGGGATATGACCAGCTCTAGTGGAACACTGCCGTCTTCCAGAAGTGCTTGGTATCCGGCATTAAAGTCCTTATATGTCGATATAATATTCTGTGTGTCAAAGATGATCATGCCGGCAAGGACCTGGTTGGGCCTTAATCTCCCTTGGTAGGCACCTTTTAACAGCGACTTACCTGACCCAATGGGTATACCTTCACCGTCACCTCTACAATAACGCCAAGTGCCCCTCCCGCTCCACGAATGCCCTTCAGCAGTTCCTTATTAGCAACAACAATCTCTGCTTTTGCGTTAACGACTTTCGCCACCAGAATGTTGCCCACGCCGAGGCCGTACCTAGACGTCATTGGTCCGTATCCTCCGTATGTGCTTCATCCAACAAGACCTAGGAAACCGAGCGAACCTGTAGGTGTCACAAGTCCGTCTTTAGACAGCTCCCTAAGAAGATTAGACACTATGACCCCCCCACCCACCGTTACGGATGACTTGGTCTGGTCCGCTTCGATATAGCAAATGTCCCGCAAGTCGATCATTAAAGCATCTTGGACACAACACAACCCGTATATATTGTTCCCACCTGAGCGGATGGTAAATTGGAGGGAACTGCTAACACAGAAGGAGATCAAAGCCGCTACGTTATCTGCTGTTTGGGGTCGGACGATGGCCATTGGGGCCGCAGACACGGATTGGTTGTAGATCATCTTCAATGAAAGGAACTCGGGATCTGCGGGCGGCACATATTTGATCTCTGGGTGATCATTGAGGAAGAGCTTAAGGGCAGCTCGGCTGATATCCATTTGAGAGGTCATCTTCGACTAGATGTTACCTTGTTGTATAGAGAAGTAACCCCGTGGATTATAAAAGAGCGGGTGCGCGTTACTCTAGTCGGCGTCTGAATATAGGTCTGCATAGCATTCTTATACTTCGTAGATGTGCTCACTTAGCTTTGCGCCGCAGCTTTCCCTTTGGTCTTCTAGGCCAAGTCTCAGCCCCTTTAGCATTGCATCATACACTACTGACTCGCCGTCACTCGCCGTCACCATCAGCTTACTTGGTACAGCCTCACATGCAAGCTTACCACGCATACGATACAGTAATTAACTACTCGGTCGCCTGCTCCGGCGCCATCTTTCCATTATTTTTTCTGTGGACGGGATTGCGATCGATCCCAGACTTATCCTTAGAGAGCCCATCCCTCAGGGATACCCCCTTATACTCGTCAGGATTCAGTCCCGTCCGACATCCCTTTATCCATAAGTTATCTGGGGTGGAGACGAGAAATGAGGGTCTTCCTAGAGAAATAGGAGAGGGAATAGAGAGACCAGAGAAGAGGGAAGGGAGATGTGTGAGGAGATGAGTAAAACGAGATGTGAGAAGATGGGAAAGAAGATAAGACAGGAAAGATGCGAGAGGAGCACGACCATTTATGGAGTACGAAGCCCGATGCAAAAAGTAGAAGACGGCGTATAGGACGCCAAAGAAAGACGCAGAATGAGGTGATGCATGAAGACAGGCAGACTGGAACGATAATTGTGGAATATATTTAGGGCCCCCTGTCTGGGAAAAGGGGCTTTTCAGGTTACTCGTTAAAAATTTACTATTTCTACTGAGATAGGTGAACAGACCTGAGCAGACCTGAGCGGAATTGAGCTAAATTGGGCTGAATTGGGCTGAAGCTGAGCAGATCTGAGCCGCATAAATTCTTATGGAACGGCGTGGTCTTTAGTGCTGTAGTACTCACCCCCAACCCCCTTAGCCGAAATCCACGCTAATTTCCTGCGCCCACGCACAAGCACCCATAAGTAGCAGAAAGAGGAACATCTCTTAACAAACACCCTGCCTGGGTAGCTCAATCGGTAGAGCGTGTGACTCTTAATCTCAAGGTCGCGGGTTCGAGCCCCGCCTCGGGCTCAAATCCCGAGTTTCTCTACAAGATTCTCTCATTACATTTTTGCTCCTTAGACAAATAGGTGTGGTGCCTGGCGCACCCTACCTACTGTGGAAGAGGAGCACGCGTGTTGGACTTATATGATGTTACAAACGAATTAAAGTATTTGCTACTTCAGAGCTGGGGAGACCTGGCTATGAGACAAACATTCACCAAATTTCTGATATGAGGTCCGGATTTACTTTTACTTTTGCTGGACGTGAAGGTTTTTGGGAACGCGGTATGTGTAGGGACTTTTCGGGGGTTAATAATAATAACTTTGCTACTTGACTTTTTTGCATATTGTATATATGATTAGAGCAGATGTTGAGAATAAATTTATTTCTGATTTGTACAGTAAATGAAGCCATTCGTTTGCACCGGCGTTGGTCGCATGCTGCTTGCGGATTTTTTTTTCTCACCGAGACATGACGTCAATTTCTAGATCCGAAAAAAAAAGTTTATCCGCACAAGCTCCAGCGCAGCGTGCAAACCACCAACTGGAACAAGACTGCAACTCTCCCATACTTTCACAACCGTAGTAATATCGTGTAAAAAAAGAGTAGCATACTACATCCACAAGTTTGTGGTGTAATAGGAAAAAAATGCAAAAAAGATAATGAGAGAATCTGTAGAGAAACTCGGGATTTGAGCCCGAGGCGGGGCTCGAACCCGCGACCTTGAGATTAAGAGTCACACGCTCTACCGATTGAGCTACCCAGGCAGGGTGTTTGTTGGACAGTATTGCTTGGCTTGAAATATAAGGGAAGGAGCAATCGGTAAGATATTCTCCCACCTGCCTACTACGGAATTATAGGTGATAGATGGCCGGAATATAAGGGGAGAATGGGCGTATTAAGCTGTTTAATTTATTTAGATGATCTACAACGTTGGGATAGAGGAATTAAGCTCATATAAACTTTGTATGAGTGTATTTGAATAATTGCGAGGAATATAATCGAATTTATTATTTCCATTTTAAATAGACGAATTTTTAAACAACATATATATTTACAATGCTATCAACAACAGGCTGAAGATCATGTCCAAAAAAAGTCGTAGCTGCCGTATATAAATCCAGTAGATTATTCCCCACACTCCTCCAAAGCATCCTGCAAGTTCCTCATCCTGTCCTCCAAAACCTTCGGCTTAACCTCATCCTTCTTCTCCGCAAACCTCTCCGGCCGCTCGCTCTCCACCGTCCTCTCACCCTCCCCATATATCCGCTTATAAAATATATCATAGCTCCCCCACATCCCCACCTGCATCCAACCCATAATCGCATTGAACCACCGCGGCGCCCTCCCCTTATCATCCACCAGCTTCCTGCTGATCATCATGATCGGCAGCAATATCGGCGCCCACACCGCCGCAAACGCTATCCGCCCAATTTTCTGCCCCAAGCTCGTCGCTACGTACGGCCGTACTTGGGCGAGGTATTCACGGTATTCGTCGGGCAAGTTATGCTCTGCTGCGCCGGAGGTGAGGAGGTTCATGTATCGCGGCGACGGCTGCGCGTGGTTCGGGTTAGGGCGAGTTTGGGGGCCGGACCCCCAAGGGGAGTAGAGTGTGTGTGCGTCGAAGGGCTCGCCGGTCGGTACATCGGGCACCACGGTGATGCCGGGTTCGAGGGGGTAGCAGGGGACGATAACGTCTTGGTAGCTGGCGCCGCCGCCCTCAGTGGCCATGATTTTCAGGAAATCCTGTTGTGTGACCTCGTATACAACGCCGACGAGCCCCTTCTTCCAGCGCGTCTTGTGGTAGTCGATTTCTGGGGGGCCAGGCGGTTGCGTGTCGGCCGTGTAACGTGTGTTGGCGAAGCAGGGCTCGAGGTACGGGAAGCCGCCCAGGTCGAAGGTGAGCGTTAGGGAGGGGCAGCGGACGTTCTTTTGGGAGAGCGGCCGGATGCCGCGCATCCCCAGGAAGGTTTTGGAGGCGAGGTTGGAGCCATAGGCTAGGTAGAAGATGTTTTCGCCGCTGGACTCGTCGTCGCTGGTGGCGGGGGTGGGCTCCGCGGGCTTGTCCTTCAGTATCGTGCTTGCCAGGTAAGAAACTATAGAGGATGCTCTATCTGGCTTGGGAGCATCAGAGCCGGTGCTGGAAGCACTCGTCTGGGACGTGGTTCTTCTCATCGTTGTAGATTTGTGGAGGCACGCGACCAAAATACGGATAGAAAAGACTGTGAATGTCAATGCTGTGTGGAACTGGAAACTCGACGAATAAATATCACTGGAACGAGCCAAAAACGAGTGCGGGAGTTTTCATTCATAAATTAATCCAACACAACGACTAAAGAGTGACGTGAGCAAGCTTCTGCCTATACTCAATGTAGAAGTTAGAAAAAAGAGCCAGACGCGCGCTTGAAACCCATCTGTCGCATCGGAGCGGAGGTTTATCGTTCACCGTCCACCGATAATGTGGGGTGCAGAAACCCATGGCTAGGGCGACACGACAGCACCCAATCATGTTCGCACTCTAGACCACCCGCCAACTGGTTTGTAAGATTGGCCCTGAAAATATACCTGACTGGTTGTGGAAATAAGAGTCACCAAAGTCCACAGGCACAATTCGCGTCCGAACTCCGGTGGATTCATATGCAAGAGGGCTGCTAGGGCCGAGAATGACACATCAGCATAATCGTGAACCTGGCTTTATTTGTTCTTGGCAATACTGGGGCGTATAATATCCGTCAGCAAAGATAAGGCCTGACCTGCCTGACAGTACTTGGCTGAAAAGCCAGCTGGCCATGCTTGTAAGGGGCGCTTCCTTTCATTTAGTTGTCCCATCAGGCTGCGCTGAAAACCATTCTGTATGCGCGTTTCGCAGTCAATATTCGATACTGTTGGTTGAACTTATCCCTCTCATTCCTTCGTTGATAGGCGTTAAGCTAAGCTCCACCTTATCTTGTCAATCACCGTTTCTTGCCGTCTTACTCTGCTGGCCTGTACCTCTGTCGACGGATAAACTGATGCGAAGTTTGCGATTGGACATATCAGAGAGGCTACGCATCTCACGCGTCAGCCTTGATGTCTATATGAGGATAGTTGTTCGATCAGATACTTCTCGCATTGTAAAGATACAGTAAGAATCTTTGTCTCTTATAACGATTCTAGTAGGTGGGCTAGTTTCGTCAGGTTCAACAATCTACTGTTGCGTTCCGATTCTTCAAGGTGGGTTCAATGGCGTTGATACAACATCCTCAGTGTATTCGATTTCCGTTGGCTTCTCTTTGCCATTGTGCTATCAGTATATTCGTCGTTCAAGGTCGCGGAGGATTTCCACTGTACAAAATTTATCTCTGGTGTACAGCTAGAAATAAATATTCCACTAGAATACATACACATTTATCTTGTTACCTTTATTTCCAGTTAATCTTGGTGTGAGGTCAACTTGGGTGGTAGGTCAGGTGACCCTGGGAGCTGCTATTCTGTCCCAACTCTACCACCCTGCCTCATATCATCCATCTGTCCTCTGGATTGGTCATTGTCACCATCGTCAAGTCGGTGATGCGAAGGCAGATACTAGTTAAATCTATCTTAATACCCGTATGAATTAGAAGTCACCTCTTTCACTGATGAGATACCGCAATTGAGATCAACGACAGGCTGCTCGGTGGAGGGCAGCCGCTCAAAAATGGGTGGCCATAAGTTGAAACGGGCCTCGGCATCAGGATCAATATTGCTGAGCAGCTCACCGAGAGATCCAAATAGTTGCCCCTTTGAGGACTTTCTTCAATACCTGAATGCGTCCTTGAGCCGAAATGTGTTCCTACGGTAAGACCGCGAATTCATCTCCGTTTGCTTTCCTAAATCTGAATAGGCTTTCCGAGAGCATCATCAAGAAGATGAAAGCTACTCTGGCGAGGCTCCGGCAAAACGATCAAAAGGTTACCTCTGATATAGTGGAGAGAATTGTATCCGCCATAGATGCATTCCAGGAAGCTTGCAGTGAACTTCACCCAAGCGCGTTCGTTGCGATAGTTCGGATCCTAATTCACGCAGAGGACTCCCAGTTCAGAGACCGTGGGCTGTACTTGTTAGCTGTAAGTAATACTTCCGAATGCGATCGTGCAGTCTAACTGTGTCCAGGAGTTTCTACACAACGGAAACAAAAGACAGGAAGCAACGGGCACGGACGAAATTCAAAAATCACTGTCTGATGTCAGCAAAGACTGTCTGGAACTAATCTTTGTCACCTTCTGCGATAAAAGCGAATCATATAAGACGAGACGATGGGTAATTTACTCGCCATGCACGGATGGATTGCCGACAGAAATGCTGACTGAGTCTAGGCCGGTCTCTTGGTGCTCGAGCTTACCTCTCACTCTGAAGACAATGTGCAACTGATTGGATTCATGCCAGAAGACAAGCGGTTAGTGAAGAATTGTGGGCTCCTTGATTATGCTGCTGATATGGGTCTTTAGGCGGAAACTTGGGTCTCAGATTTTATATGAAGAAAATGAGATACTGAGGACTATTTCTGGGCGGATTTTGACGACCCTTACCGACTCAGATATTCTACAGAAAGAATTGTTGTTTCCCGAACAAACAGAGAAAGACCTGATTGCTCAATACCCCGAGCAAGCTCCCTCAGCCTCACAATGGGACAAGAGGTTCTCAAGCTACCTTGATAACATCTGGGGCAGAATATCTGGCACCGAGAAGTGAGTTGTGCTGCCCATCCCGGAGAGGTAACTTGCTAAGTCGGTTTAGCACCGGGAGTATAGACTTTGCACAGAATCTGGTCACCATCCCAGAGTATATGAACACCAAAACTATATCGATATATCATAGAAGCATATACGTGGTCTTCTCAGATGCCGTATATATCTATGTACATTCGGAAAGTAAGGGCTTTGACACCGCCATCGACATTCCATACCATTTGATCTCGGATATTCGAGTTGAACCAACACCACTTGACCAGAGTGTAGGGGTTAAGCCTCCCGCCGATCTCATTTTGCACATAAAGTGCACTGCGGGGGATCAAGCCTATGTGAACTCAAGTTCAGCAGATATTTCCATTGTGCAATTGACATTCAAGGATGCGACCATTGCGACAGATATTGGAAAAGCCGTTCGGCAGTGTAGAGCGAAACTTAATTGTGAGACTGGGGGTCAAGACACGTCTGGTCACAATAAGGGGGTGCCGCATGGCTCGGAAGCCAGCTTTACTAAAGTCTCTCAAAGCGGCAACGGATTGGTTCTTGATGGGAACTACCCAGATACCAATGCAAAAGCTGCAGAAGCTCGGGTCAACAGTGATATCCACGCGATAGAGCATGCTACCGAGAGTTCATTCCATGAATCATTTGATGACTCTTTCGTTGGTGTAGTTATGGCCTCTAAAAACATCTCCGTTCCTGTCCGAGTCAAAACACAGCCTGCAAAGAAGACCCATAATACTACTGATGCTGACGGGGGTATATATGATGCCAGCCCAAAAACTCAAGATCGCCGTCCAAGGAGCCTAATTGCAACCGCTCCAGCTAACAACAGTCTCGGGTCACAGAAGCGTGTGCCACCAATCCCAAATACGGAATTGAGTTCGGACGAACAGGTTGAAGCTGGCAACGTACCTCTCCATAATGCGCCCACAAATATGGATACGAGGACTGAAGACTACGATGTGTCAGGAATGACTATTAGTACCTCTGATGAGTTTGGAATTTCCAGCCCACACATTCACCAAAGCCCATCGGTGGCCTTACCCGGAAACCCGGCAGATGATGCCCTTCCACCTACACAGCACGACGAATCCATTGACGAGTTATCTCGAATGCCACCTGTCATCCTAAGGCCAAAAAAGAAACAAGCTTTGAAGAGTAAGAAGCCGTTAGATCTTCCAAAGAAGGCCGGTGAAAATGGAAACACATCCTCAAGGTCGACGAAACAGCAAGATAAAGTCAGTGAACGTAACAACCCACTGGCTAAATGTGATGTTATTGGAGAAACTCAAGATAATACTGGGGACAAAGATACTGCAGTGGAGAAGGTATCGAAGCACCACAGTGAAAAAGGAAAGAGAAGCTGGAGCATAGAGCCCGACTCTCCAAAATTGCCTGCCCTTCCTTTGAAGAAACCAGTGGAGACTAGCAGAGAAGCATTCAAGAAGAGAAAGTCCGAGATGGATCCTCCTGGCCGCATTCTCCTGCGTAATAGGCTTAATGCCTCGCCGGTAGAAGCTACTTCGAATGACTTCGCTGACAGTACACATGGTAAGAGCGACGTCAGGCCCGGCCCAAGCAACCGCACCCATAAACCGCCATCGACAAAGCTAGCAAAAACAGAGCAAGTCGACGCAAAGGGAGACTCGGCAACCGCTGCTGTGGCTGTCACAAAGTCTAAAAAGGGCCAAAAGAAACCCTTGCTCAGGCCAAAGGCAGCACTCAAGACCAAAGACTCTGTATCAAACGACATAAACATGCCACATGCAGATACAGGAGGTCAACACGTGGAGTCGGACACGCTTAATCCTCTGCAACAACATGAAAACTTTTTTGAAGAGGCATTGCATGATGATGAACTGCCCATTATGGATGACGAACCGCCTTTCACTCCAGAACCACCACTGTCCGCAGTAACTAAAATTGCCAGCAAGATGGCGGATATATTTGGCTTTGTAGGCGAGCGCAGCGAACCAAAACGTAAGCTACGCGAGTATGGAAAAAAGGCCCAAAAACCAATCCGTGAACCTCAAAAGCAGTCGAAACCAAAAGCGAAAGTCAGCCTGAAAGGGAAGGAGAAGGAGGTTGTGGCTCCATTACCTGAGGCGGACGCATTACTTGAGGCGGACGCATTGACTGAAGAGCCTGAACAAAAGAGAAGTCCGATAACTACTGGAAAATCGCTTGCAACTACACCCAAGAAAGAAGAAATTGAAACGATTTACATCAGTAGTGACGATGAAAGTGAAGATCTTGAAGATCTTATGCGCCATCAGCCTCAGGCAATTGCACAATCTGCAATGGTAAAACTGGATGAAAAGACTACATCGGCAACAGCAGTCAAAACTGAAAGCTCTATCCCGCCTTTACTGGAAGCACCCAGCGACCTACTCTCCGAGGATCACTCAACTCCTGGAATGATAGAACTGGATAAAAAGACTATGTCAGCAACATCAGTCAAAACTGAAAGCTCTACCCCGGCTTTACTTGAACCACCCAGCGAGCTATCCCCCGAGGATCAGTCAACTCTAGCAATGACGCAACTCCCTCGTACGACTGTTCCTGCACCAGTGGGTCCGACCAAGCTACGAAATACTGTCGATGCTGCCTATCTTGTCGACGATCATTTGGCTCGCAAAACCCCAATTGTGGCCTTTGGTATAAATGGCCCCAAGAATCAAGGCGTTACTAGCGCGCTGAAGCCGAAGCCTGTTGAGCGTTCGATCTCTAAAACGGACATGGCAAAGCTTGTAAACGCAGTAGCGCTTGCTCCACCAAGAAAACGGCCCAGTCCAGAGGCTGTACCTCATTTTGAAGCGCCCCTCCCAAAAAGAGTTAAGAAGGTCGAGGTTGCCGCCAATACGGTTGTAAATGATGATGCTTGCAATGACGATATACCGAATATGAGATCTCACCGGTTAAATCCAAGCAGCCCATTTGCTCCCCAGCAAGATAGCCTTTTATGCAGCTCGCAATCTCGTGTAGATGAGAATGGGAGCCCACGTGCCAGACCTACGATAATCGAGGAGACAGCAAAGGTGGCGCGAATTAGAAGAAAAACGCTTTCTATTTCGCAGAAAATGCCCCACATCAGCCAAAACAAAGATACCGCGATTGAAAAAGGACCTTTCGACGAAGGCGATGGCGATATATGTCTTGCTTTCGACGATGAGCCCACAGTCGTACAGGACTTTGGCGACCCCTCTCCAAAGCAGAAGCTACAGATTCTTGGCCGAGAGAAAGGGGCTACCGTTTACCCACGTTATTTATTGTCCAGGCCAGCAACGACTGGGAAGAATACCGAAGTCATCCCAGAGACGGATCACGCAAGCACCGTCAGTTCCATGAACCCCTTTGAGGAAAGCAAGCCCAGGCAGCTGAGTAATTTTGCAAAGCGCCTCAAGGGAGAACAACCAGTCAAATCAAAGGTTACGATAACAACTGAATCTCAACCTCAGCCCTTCTTGAAGGCAACCAATGCTCTACCACGAAAACGTGCTTTCGTATTTGAGCCCGGAGTGACGGTTGCTGACCCGGAGAAGACACTGGTGGACGCTGAAAATCAATACACATGGAGACGCGCAAGGTCGGTTAGCCTCGGCAGCAGTGTAAGCTCTTCTGATACCGTTGATGATAAGGCATCAGTTGCAGCAACTGAGGAAGAAGAGCTCACCCCGGAGATGGCGTGGAGGAAGACTTTGCAGCCACCTTATAGGAACTTGACTGATACTCTTATTTGCATGGTCCACGTAAGTCGAAATCCACCTCGAATATAGTCTATACTGACCTTTAATCTAGACTCTTGTTGGGGATTTAGTCGACAAGGAAACCGCCGTTGACGGCATCGTGGACGAGTATACGAGGAATGGAACGAGGCAGGTCGAGGAACTCGAGCGGAAGGCGAGCGCCAATAGACGTGAACTCGAATCACAGTTTTCCAACACGCTGCAGAAAGTTACACGCAGTTTTCAGCAGACAAGAGATGTCACCATTGCCCTGAACTCGGAGTGGGAAAATCTGGATGACCTTGAAGCGCAGTGGCGGAAGAGACAACATGAGTTGCAGGATTTCATGAACGACAGAATCAAATGTGTGGGGGATGGCACGTGGAAGGATCAGATTAAAAAGTAGTGCTGTGATATTGCTTGTCGGCTAGAAATGTTTTTGATCTTGGGGGGTTGCTCAATGTCTTTCAAAACATATCACAATACCCTCGACAAATATGGCTTCCAAATGCACTATATAGAATAGCTTCTTACAAAGTACGCTTAGGTTATAATTATAGCTTAAAGCTTATTAGAGTCAAATTCAATACTATATTTTAATTCAAGAGCGGTTTCAAACAAGACATGTGCAGTCTCCAATTCCTCTTCTCTGTGCGAAGCTTGAAAATGCGGGGTTGGGTTTAAGACCCACACATGGACCCTCAAACTCTATATTAGCGTCGATTCGCGAGATCTGACGAATATTTCCACTGTAGATTCAACGACCCTTGTAAGATTTCAATTTTTACGACAACCTGCAAGGCGCTCTCTCCCATCTCCAAGCTCTCCGCCCCAATCGAACCGCAATCATGGTTCGTACTCACCTATACAAGATCTCCCCCCAACCATTGCGCAAGATCTAACAATCCCCAGGCTCCCGTCGCCCCCAAAAAGCGCAGTTCCATCCGCGCCAAAGTCTCCCGCGCGGGATCAGGCATGATGACCCGCCCGGCCAACTACCAACCCTCCGAGTCCTTCGGCGCCGGCGTCTCCGACGACTTCCTCAACACCAAGAAGGACAAGCGCACCATCAAGCACTCGGCCTTTGTGAACCGCATCGAGAAGGCAAACACGAAGACGCTGAAGCGCAGGCGGCCGAGCAAGAAGCTCGTCGCGACCCTGGAGAGTCTGGCGGATGCGCTGCCGGATTTTGATGATGATGGGAATGGTGGAGAGAGAATTGTGGGGGATGCGAAGATCAAGCACAGGAGTTTGAAGAGCAGGCCGGGTGCGACGAAGAGGAGGGAGAAGTTGGAAAAGATGGAGAGGGAGAGGTTTGGGAAGAATATGGCGCAGTTGAGTGCGACTACGGAGACAGCGCCGGCATTGGAGGGGCAGCCACATGCTGCGGCTGCGGCCGCGACGTCGAATAAGTGGGCTGCGCTGAGGGGGTTTATCAGCCAGACTTTGGAGCAGAAGCCGGAGTTTGTCAAGAGCTGAGGAATGACTGCGATGGGAAGAACAAAAATACAGTGGTCAAGAGAGTATACCCATGCCATGGAGCAAATATCTAGGTCGCAGTGGCGGCTTAATGATGCTCATAACTATAGCGCGACACAAAGGTGTCACGAAGCAAGTTGAACATTCCGACTGGACATTAACACCCAACAACCAACGACGAAGACTCCAATATCATCCAGAGTCACCCATAGGTATCATAAAGACCTTCCAATATCATCTTTGCCTTATTTAGGCCTAGGGAAGCCACCATGGCTGTCGCACATGATATCTATCACGTGAACATAATGAACATGACGACATTTCTCACGCCACCCCCTCCTTCGCTCATAATCTCACGGTGCCCTATCTATCATTCCTCAACTTCTCAAACAAACAGTAAGATGGCAGGCAAAGATTCAGCTCTATCGACTGCTCAAACAAACAGTAAGATGACAGGCAAAGATTCACCTCTATCTTCCATCCCCTTCTCCATTGCAACGGTCTCCGTTGGCTACTCAAGCACCCCCCTCTACTCCAAGCTCTACGCCATAGCCCAAGCAGGCTTCACCGGCATCGAGCTCGCCTTCGACGACCTCGTCTCCTTCGCCAACGTCCACCTTCTCCGCGACGTCGAAGAAGATGACTACGACGGCCTCGCCGAAGCAGCCTGCGAGGTCCACAACCTCTGCGCCGCCCAGAAACTCGAGATAGTCGTCCTGCAGCCCTTCTCCAACTTCGAAGGCTGGCCCGAACACAGCGACGAGCGGATGGCAGCTTTCAAGAAGGCAAGAGGCTGGATCAAGATCATGAAGGGCCTCGAGACCAACATGCTCCAAGTCGGGAGCAACGACGCGCCCGTCCCGCCTCTGAGCCGGTCGCGGGCGGAAGCAGTCCGCGACCTGAAGGGGCTGGCGGATATGCTGGCTGAAGAAGGCTTCAGGCTAGCGTACGAACCGCGCAGCTGGGCGACGGTGTCAACAACATGGAAAGACGGCTGGGAGGTCGTCAAGGCCGTCGACCGCACGAACTGCGGGTTGTGTCTTGATACCTTCCAGATCACGGCGGCAGAGTATGCTGACCCGACGACGCCGAATGGGCTCCACAGTGGCCTTCCGCCGGACGAGCTGGGCAAGAATTTTGGGGACAGCTTGTATGAGATGGCTACGACGGTGCCGGCGGATAAGGTCTACCTGCTCCAGATTAGTGATGCGTGGAGACCGAAGGTGCCGATGAGTGCGGAGATGAATGTGAAGGATCGGAAGCTTAAGGCGGTGTGGAACTATAACTACAGACCGTTGCCGTTTGAAGGGGGGTACTTCCCGGTTATTGAGTTGGCGAGAAAAGTGCTTGACACGGGTGCGAGGAGCTGGTGGAGTGTGGAGGCTTTTGATGGTGGGAGGGACGGCAAGGAGGAGAGAGAGCCGGACTTGGAGATGTTTTGCAAAAAAGCATTTGCTAGCTTGACGAGGTTGCGGGAGGAGTGTGTTCACTTTGGGGAGTAATGGCCTTTTACCGTGAGCAGATTGATATGGATAATAAAATCCCACATAAGGAGGATTGTATAATAATGAATGAAAAGCAGTCGTCGAACTGATGACGCATTAAATAGCCATATTGAAATAAGAGCCGTAATTTATGATAATATACATATATAAGACATATGGACAGAGGAGGGTATCAAAACTCATCTAACCCACACCTTAAAACCCAACCCAACTCCTTTTGACCAGACTCCCCTACTCCGCCTGCTGTTGCATGTGGCTCGGCAAGTTCCAGCTTGCATAATCTTGATGTACAAATGCCCTGTCCACCGTTGGCACCGACTCTAAGACATACTGAAGGCTCTCTCCTAAATCATGGCTATCTCGCAAGGCCATCGTCTCGTCGAGGACTATATCAACTTCCACATTGAGCTTATCCCCTAAATGGTAAGCTTCCAAACCCTGGATCTGCTTTATAGTCTTCGCAAACCGCATGGTTAGGTAGAGAAGCACATTGCGCTCATCAGCCGTGGCAGCAGCGCCAGTGAGGTTGCGGATATGCGCTGCAGAAGTGCCAGCCCAGTTGATTATGACATAAGCTGAGAGGAGAAGACCACCGAGGCCATCGAGCCACCAGAGGTTGGCGTAATATCCAACTATAAATATCAGCATGGTGCATATTTAGCAGCAGGAAATATAAGCTTACCCAGAGGAAAGATGATGGAGAATAAATTGAAGACGACGTCTGTTGCAGCGTCTTGCGCCAGCGCCTGCACGCTGGAGTTCTTGATGACTCGGCACCAAACCCAGCACAGGGCTTTTATTACCACAGTAGAAGCCATGATGGAGATGGATGGCACGCCAAGCTGGATGATAGAGTGATCTCCCGAGTTCAAGCGGTTAAAACACTCCAGTGCCACTTGGAAAAAACACGTTACCATAATGACTGAAAAGACCAGTACACCAATCGGTTCAAGGCGTCGTCGTCCAACAGGATACCTATACCGATCTTGCCTGGCGATCAACCTCGTTGTCGTCCACACAATGACTGTACTCAAGAGGTCGAGTGCGCCGTCTACGAGGGATGCGAGAACGGACAACGAGCTTGTCAGTACAATGACTGCCATTTTCCCTCCCAGAAGAACAATATTTGCGGCCAGATTCACATATATGGCAACCTGCACGATCCTGTCGCCACTTTCGACACTATCGTCTGTCATGCCGGGAATTTCTGGCCTTGGGCCATCCTCATCGTCTGAGTCTTCCAAAAGAGGTGTATCTTCGGTGGGAACTTTGTACAAGTCCCTCGGAGTCCGCTTTATCTTTTTATTGCCCGAACTCGCGCCATTGGGCTCTCTTTGGCCTCCAGATTCTGCGTTTACAGGTGGTTGTTCTTCAGATATGGTTGCTGGGATACTAGGTTGGTCTTGGCTGGTATTATATTCATTAAGTAAATCGTGAGGTAGCGAGGAGTCGAGAAGACGGTCAATATAAATGTACTGCTGGATGAGCAAGTTCGTTCGCTCGTAGTACTGGCGACTATTAAAGTCAGTATAGGGTCTGAGAGCACCACGTCTTTGGGATTGGCCACAATGTCTCACAGCTGCATAACATCCCACAGTTGCCCAGGAATGATGGGGTACAAAACAACCATTAAATGGAGAGAGCACTTACATTGGCTTTTTCATGAGTTTCAACTCCTCCTCAGTCTTCCAATATCTCTTCCAGTTATATCTTGGGTTACTATTTCCGATCAATCGCATACTTCGCATATGCGGCCCATATAGTACCGAGCTTGCTCGTCGCAATCGAGGCGACTCTTCGCCATCCCATCGCCATGATACCCGGTCTCCGACTTCTTCATCGTTGACAGTAATGGATGGAGCTCTTCCCAGCCTATGGAGCGACGTATTAGAGCGCGTCCGTATCAACGCATTCAACACGCCTGAGTTATGTAGTGCCATGGGGCTCTCATCGTTGAGCGGAAGAAACCCTTTCAGCCGTGGGATGTGGCCGCGCCTCGAAGGCGACGAATCACTGGGTGAATCTTCCATATCCGCTGTTATGCACAATGAATACCGTATGCTGTGACACTGGAACTGAACAGCGCACGCGTCAGTCAGAGTGAGGCTGCCCTTCGCCGTCAATGCCAAGTGATCCTTATCGGCCGCAAAGCAAGCTGCCGCAAACTTAATTGCGTATATCAACAGCTGCTACGTCATAGCATAGCCATTGGTGGTATTGAGAAGTTGCAGGGTGTAAGTGAGGCTGTGGTGTTTATAAAACCGAAATGGAATAGATTAAGGCGCGTCTGTTACCGGCCGCAGTTTATGACGAGGCTGTCTTTATTTAGCATTACTATACTAGCTTGTTCCCGGAGCTGTACCTGTTGAGGTTTAACGTTGGTCCAACGCCATCGAGTCGGGTCTCGCCAAACTTTGCTGGTCCTTCCTGGTATTCCTGGTTGTTCTCAGCCCCACCAGACACTTGGCGACTCGTACCCTTCACTTCTTCGTCCAAGGAGCGGCGACTGAACCACCACAGTGTCGACAAGCCGACACGGCTTCGGCATCTTTGATATATAATATATCCATACCCCGAAATATATTTTATCCTGGCAAACCTTCTTTGGAGCCCTCAGTAACCTCGCTAGACGTTCGTGTCCCCCGCAGTTTGACCCCGCGTCTCAGCCCGCATCAGCAACTTGCAGTCGCACCCCCGCCCAGGCAAATCGTGAAAGGATGCCCCGAGAGGGAGGATTTCATCCTTTCAAGGGAAGAGTGAGCCGTCACTTTGGAGATAGCGTATGTTTGGTTTCTTTTCCCTACATTCTAGAAAGCTCGTCTCTCGGCGGGTCGCTGTTGGACGGACTCTCAGCCTCGGTAACCCTATGGACTACCTACTGGAGACCAAGTTATTTCATCATATGAACGCGCGGGCGAGGCCAAGGCTAGAACCGCTACAACGATTCTCAAGTAAAAGACTATATGCTAATCTGCTTTTTATACAGCTCTCCCCTGACGATGCATACTTGAGTTGTAAGTTCTCACTCTGTAGTGATTTCGGAAGACGAAACTAATGCGCCCATAGATTACGACACTCGATGTTTGTATACCCGCTCGATTTTGTCAAGCAAACATAGACTGATATGGCCACAGTGACGAAAGAGGATGTCGACACTCTCAAAGATGACTGGTTAACAGACAATGTAAGATCTTCTAGCATACCTGGGCTACGCAATGCTAATATATCCCTTCCAGACAATCTCCTTCTGGGAAGAGTAAGCCACTTATTCGTCCAACAGACGACTCAGCTAAACCGATTAGGTATCTTGAGCGCGAACAACTATCCCAATACCCAACGTCTCACATCGTACTTCTTCGACCCTCCATGGCGTTCATGCTCATGCAGACCCCGAACCCGCACACTCTCAGAGAGGCTCTCCCGGACTTCTCACGCACGACACACATCTTCCTTCCAATAAACGATGCCCGCAATGTCTCTGTGGCTGAAGGTGGCTCTCACTGGTCTTTGCTTCTTGTCTCCATAATTGATGGCGTGGCATTTCACTACGATTCGATGTCGCCCTCGAACTACAACGAAGCCGCCAATGCTACCCATAAGCTGAGCACATTAATTGGGAAGCCTCTCCGTTTTATGAACCTGGATGACAGTCCACAACAGGAAAATGGAAGCGATTGTGGAGTTTATGTCTGCATCCAGATGAGACATCTCTTGCTTAAGAGGCTGCTGAGCGCGAATGCCAAGGAGAAGATCAGCATGAGTATGGGTGGTAAAATGGTTGATGCTAATGGAGGAAGAAAGGAGATGTTGAGGATTATTGAGACTTTTAGAAAGGAGGGCGAGAGGCGGAGATCGTAAGAATCCTCCACGGATTAGATCCAAGACGATATGCTAACCATCTTCAGAAACGATGAATACAGACGCAGCTCTAGTAATTCTAAATCCAAAGGGGGCAAGAAATCTGTGTCAAGATCACCACCTCGAATCGACTCCTAGATGGGGAAAATCACAGCTTACGACCGTGGCGGGGAGTTCAGGCGCATCATGATGGAAACTACGCATAGCGGAAAACCAAGTTATATCTTATCCCCTTTCACGTGCCCACTCTATCCTATGGATTGAAGGGTAGCGGCACAAGGATACCCGAGATAGCCCAAGTCACGTTGGACGACGAGGACAGTAGGATATGTAGCTCGCTCGAAAATACCATTGGTTTGAATGTAGGAAATATGGGTGGGGGAGACAGGCACGCATTACGTATTCACTAGCACACGAAGCGTTATCATACAATGATTTTATTTTTCATTATAGTGTTCATCGACTATATATCGTTGAAAGTTTCGTATCGTTTTGTTGAACGCCCGACAACGTCATGCCTTTTCATAAACTGTAGCTGACTCCAAACGCCCCTCTATGCAACGTGCTTCCCCTATGCCTTTTACCCCACCATAAATCCCTTAGAACCTCTCCTTCATCCTCGAGGCTACCTTCCTCAAGTTACCGTACACCTTTCCGGGCGGCGAACCCAAGATCAAGCTCACTATCGCCTCTCTCGCAATCCTGATATTCTTGAATCCTCCCAGAATATGGATCTTGCTATCCGCCAACACCACTCTCGTCTTCGACGCATTCTCGATCGCAAACTTCGTCTTTCCGTCCTTGCCCGCAATACGACCGATCGCACGGCCCAAATGCTCTCCCTGCAGCGTCTTCACATCCTTAATCTCAAACGTCTCAATATACAAATCGTCCAACCGCAGCAGGGCAATAGCATCATCGGTATCAAAGCCCAGCGTGAACGCCTTCACGAAATCCTCGCCCTTCTGCAGCGCCCCGGTGTCCGTCGTGAACTTGGACGTGCGCAGCTCGACGGCCTTCCGCGGCACGTTCATGCGCACCTGCAGCTTGAGGTGCTCCACGAGCGGGGGGTAGATCTTGGGCCATTCGTTCTTGAGGGGGGACATGCGGTGCGGTGGGATGGGGACTTTGCGCGAGTCGATGCGCACGGGACCGTCGCTGTTTTGGGCCGGGGCGAAGACTGGGCGGCCTTCTTCGTCAATGGTCATTTCGTCCGTGGCTGGGGGGGCGATGAGAGAGACGCCGCCGACGTCCATCTCGGTGTCGAGGATGAGTTCTTCATCTTCTGGGGAACAGTCAGTATAGGAATCTTGGGCCGTAGGAGGAGAAACTGACCGATTTGTGGAAGTGGGATGGCTTCGGGTGCCGATACGATTTCTTCTGGGTTGCGCAACAGCGCAGTTGGGGCGGACATGGTGGCGTTTGTAGCTCAAAGGCTGGAAGGCGTGAATGGTTTTAAATGGAAGAGAGGAGGCCGCGGTTGTGTGAAAATTTCGGGAGCCCGCGTTGTCGTCGTCGTCGATCAGTTTTCTTTTATCTGAGAGATCTAATCTCGACTTTTTTGTGAGTTTATCGCATGAACCCCCCCATCACAAAAAGGGCTTAGCGTGTTAATTCCGTTAATTCCAGCACGGGCCGCTGTTCTTTCGACCTTTTTTCCAGGTTGAGGGCGTGAGTGACTTGTGGGTACGCAGCCCAAGGAGCCTTGCTGATTGGCGCTTATGAACTTTGCTTCCGTCATTACAAACAGCATATTCGAGGTGAAACTTAACTCACATTTACAATAGTACAGGCCTCATAAACACCGCTTCCATGCTTTCAACAAGGTGACAAGCTGCAGCTCTCCTGCTACAACAACGATGAGCTAGAGAGACATGGCAGCGAATATGGCGCATGCGAAGCTGCGAACTCCGCTGTGGGCATCGGCCATCCCTTTTTGCACAGCGAAATCGCGTCCGCCAGTGCCAATATCGTCACATCCCCATATCAGGGGGTTTGCATCTTCACACCGAACAAATGTCTATTCCAGGCCGACGGCACCACGGCCAGCCACTGTACAACATGCGAGGCAACGAAGTACTTCCTCCCGGGGAATATTGGGAAACCATACCAACGAGGCGGATAACGGACGCGCAGGCGCGTTAGGAATGCCGGTTTTTGCAGCCGAAGGGGCCGGACAGAAGCGTACTTCACTTCTGGCTGGGAGCCTATGGAAGAGACAAATACATCAGCAAAATTCAAATATACAAGACAAAGCTTGGGCGAGCGAGAAAACTACGATAATACCACCGAACACTGCGAAACGACTAAAAAGCACGAAGCCGGAAGGCGATAAAGAGGACGCCACAAACAAGTCATCCGCGCCGCACACGAAGCCAGAAGGCACTCCTGAAGATGCGGCAAACCATAATCCAGAAGGGCACTCATACTTCCACCTTCCACACCTTCCGAAGATGCCGCATCGACCAACGAAGGAGGAGTTACTGGCGGCAGCTACGGGCTTCTGGTCGAGATTAAAGATTCGCTTCAAGTGGTTTTCCATTAGAAGCGCGCGGCCTTGGAATGTCGATGACTGGAGCGCATTTGTTTCCTGGTTCGTTCTGGGGCACATTGTCTGGATCCTGGTTGGAACAACTACATTCGTCTCACTTCTCATTTTGGCTATTAATACAGTTGTTGCTCAAGGTATGTCTCTAGAACCCCGCAGGTTGGTTAGTGAAATGCGCTAACATGTGATTTAGAAACACTTGCTCGATGGGTTGGTGATTACCTGACCCAGTCGACGGGCGTGAAGGTTGTTTTCGAAAGCGCAGTTGTGCCTAAATGGAAGAACGGCGTAATATCATTTGCCAACGTCTTTGTCTCGAGACGACCGGGTCAAGGACCCAGTAAAGTTAGCAAGGGTTCATCTTTAACGGCTGCAGCTGCAGCCGCGGCAAAGCGCCAAGCAGACCAAGACGGCTCTGCAGAGCCAGAGGAATTAGAAGACGATGGCAACTACACCCAGTTCGACGTTACTCTCGATTCGGTGAACGTCACACTATCCTTTGCCAAGTGGTGGAATGGCAAAGGGCTTCTGAAGGATGTTGAGATTAAGGGGGTGCGAGGAGTTCTCGATAGAACGCATGTGGTCTGGCCCGATGAATACGTCGATCCCAGACTTTATAAACATGAACACCAAGTTGGAGACTTTGAGATTGAAAATTTCAAGATGGAGGATCTGCTGCTTACGATACACCAGCCGAAAGGATTCCGGCCATACTCCGTCAGCGTTTATACCTGTGAATTACCTCAGCTGCGCAAACAGTGGTTGTTCTACGACTTCCTCTCCGCAAACCAGATGTCTGGCTCGTTCGACGGATCTCTCTTCAACATCCACCCCCACCAAAGCCACAGCCCAGCGCATACTTCCGAATACGACAATCCAGAAGTGTGGAAGAAGCACAGCCGCATGCGCATCGACGGGCTAAAAATCGACCACCTGAACCGTGGCGTGGAGGGCCTCTTCGGCTGGATCTACGAAGGCAACGTGGACATCGTAGCCGACATCATGTTTCCCGCCGACAGCGACGAATCGATCGCCAAAGTCGTGTCCGACCTATACGACCGCCTCGAAGCAACCGTAACCTCTAACCGCTACCGCAACTTCCTCGAGAACAACCCCTACACCACGGACCTCGACACGCCGGAACAGCGCGCCGCATTTGAGGCCAAAAACGCTCTCGACCACGACAAGCGCTTCCTTATCATGGACATGAAGGTGCATCTCAACGATGTGCGCGCTGCCGTCCCGCTCTTCACCCGCGATCTAAGCTATATCAACCAGGCGCTCATCAGGCCTATCGTTGCGTACATCAACTCCCGGAAGACGTTCATCCCGATCAACTGCCGCATCGTCAAGAAGGCGCATGAGTTTGATGGCTCGTGGACTATCTACGATTGCGGTTTGATGGAGGACTTGTCGGCTGAGACGTACGATGCGTTTGCCAAGGACGTGACGGATAGCCAGGCGCGCATGCGCAGGTTCAAGAAGGTGGGGATCTGGAGTATCAGTTTGGCGCTGCAGGCGCTGTTTATGACGATGAGTGGCAGCGTGGCCTAGACCCCTGAATCGTCATTTCGGTTTATTAGAGAGAGGTTACCGGGTGTTTCCGAGAACGATAACGACTTATAATTGTGAGATAGGGAGACTTGTATAGAGGTCTGTAAGTATATATATGGAAGGCGGGCGGGCGGTTGATATTAGGATTGGGAATCACTGGCGCTTGCTTATAGCGGGGTGGTTATGGTTTTTTGGATTTGTTAAGCGTGGCATACATACAAGGCGTTTAGAGGGAAACCCCAGGGCACCCTAGGCTGTAAAAGTAAATATAATCTCACTGTGTAATGAATGATATCAAGATGGAGCAATTGTTTACCCCGGTGTTTTGAGAGATGTGGTTTGGACCATCCGATTAGTGGTCAAGAACTGATCAGTTTGATGCCAAGTTCTTGTCGATGGCGGATCTCCTGTCAACCTCTGTCAACCTCTGTATAGATCTTGAATCTTCGCGCTCCGCAGAGAGGAAAAGCAGGAGCTTTAAGGCCTCACCAGGCCTGAGCAGAAAGAGGCTTGGATGAGCTAGAAAGGGTAGATAAAGCATCTTCCCATTCTCAGGTGAACCTACCGAAAATATAGTGGAAACCATAGGAGAAACCCGTTCTACCCTCTAACTCACAATTCTGATCTTCAATTCAACTTCTAACCTTGTCTGAAGAGGCAAAATATCTAGGATATAAAGTGATATGAAATCTGTTCATCTATATTATGGATAAGTGCTTATATTGTGATTAGCGAATGAATTATTAAGCATCGTGAAGCTATGAATAAAGAAATGAGATAAATCTTAGATTAAACTCTTAGACTATGTAATCCCTCTTGAGAAAAGACTACTTGAGAGTAAATCAAAGGTCGCTAAGGGGTTAAAGACTAAGTTATATGAGCGCATGACTATTAATAATGATTTAGATATGCTAGAGATGAGATATGATCGCTTAGATGCTTTATCTAATAATGATGGTAATAGTAAGGATAATAGAAGCCCATTTAGTCAAAAGGGCGTTCATGATGCTAAGGACCTCGCGATTAGTTATAATAAGACTAGAGACGAAGAGAGAGAGAGAGGAGAAGATCTCAGATAATCAGAGAGTAACGATAATGGAGATGAGGATAGCAGCAAAAATGAAGATGAAGGGGATAGCGACTATCACGAGGAACCTGGATATGTCCTTAGTGAGGAACCAACCAATAGTGGATTCTATTAGGATCCAGTGTATCAGGGCGCAATCATAAAAGCAAGCAAACATGTCCCTTTGCCCATTCGCATTACTACAACCGAGAGTTTCCATTTTTGTCCTGTCGCTACCATTGCCACTTTTGGCGCTTGTCACTGTTGTCGTCAATTTACCTGCCGCTTCTACTGCTGTTGTCACTTCCCTGTCACTGCCACTTTGCATTTGCCGTCTCATCTTTCATACCGATCCATGACCGGAGTTGCTTCCATCGAGTCTGTGGCGATGAAAGCACCCACAAACAAGTACTTCCTCTCGTATAAGTATATATGATATGATTTCCATATAGTTATGTTTTGCAAACAAACGCCTTGCCCCACCCCGTCCAACCCAACAGCACTTATATAACCCCTATCCACGCCAGCCTCTCCCCACATCCCAAGCCAACGCCACCACACAGCCAGGAGGAGCTATGATAAGCAACCTGCAACCGGTCACTGTGATACTGCTATATATGGCACCTGTAAAACCAACTGGGCTTCCTCGCATCGAGCCCGTACCAGCGTATATCGCATCTTACATACCCGAGAACTCCAACCCTCACCCCACGTATCCTACCCCCATTCCTACACCCCCCACCGACCCATCAACGCTTCTTCCCAGCCGATCCCTTAGCTGCATACTGGCTATCCTCATCATCCGCAAATAGCGGCGAATCGCCCAATCCCCCAGCCGCCATAAACTCCTGTAACTTCCTGTTATCCGCCGGCCGCGCCTCAGCCGGCCCGTCACCAATAGCCTTCGCAATAGACTTGTTGACCTTATTCTCGCTGCCCGGGTTCTTGACAAACACCTTCACCGCATCCTTGCTCTTCTCCGTGCCCACCACCTTGCTAACCATAACATCATTAATACTCGCCAACAGCGTCCGCTCACGCGCGACCTTGCGCTTCGAGAAGTCTAGTCCCGCGACGGCGCTCACGAGGCCGTCCGTGCTATCATTCAGGTTGATCGGGCGCTGCGTCGTCCACGGGTGGCTGAGGCAGTCGTCGATGGTGTAGCGCTTATTCACGTCCACCGTGAGCATATTGTCGATGAGCTCGAGGGCCAGGTCGCTGACCGGGTCCCAGTATGGAGATGGGTAGTCGAAACGACCCATCTTGATCTGCTCGTGTAGCGTGTACGGCGCTTCGCGCGTGTACAGCTCGTCGGAGAAGGGGGGGAAGCCGCACAAGCAGATGTACAGCACTACGCCGAGGGACCAGATGTCTACGGCGCGCGAGTAGCGGCGGTTTTTCGTGTCTTCGAGGATTTCGGGCGCGACGTAGCTGGGGGTGCCACAGAGGGTTGTGGTGAACGAGTCTTCGCCGATGATTTTGGCGAGGCCGAAGTCGGCGATTTTGATGTGGAGGTCTTTGTCGCTGAGGAGGATGTTTTCTGGCTTGATGTCGCGGTGGACAATGTTCCTCTCGTGCTATATGTTGTTAGAAAGGAAGGGGCAAATCGCGTAAGGACATGAGCTTACCAGGTACTTGATGCCTTCGAATAGCTGAACGAAGACCTTTCGCGCTTCATCCTCGGAGAGCTTCTGTTTTAATATAATCAAGTTGAACAGCTCTCCTTCCACGGCCAATTCTAGTACCAGATAAACGGCGTGCTTCTCGTCAAACGTAGCTTTCAGACACAATAAGTTTGGATGAGAGACGCCCATTAGCACGGCAATCTCTTGTTGTAATCCCTCTGTCTTAGATCTCTCCTCAAGGTCGGGGTTCTTCGTGAAGACCTTAACAGCATAACGCTGACCAGTCGACTTCTCCACGCACAAGTAGACTTCTGCGAAATGCCCCTTGCCCAGCTTATCAATGATCTCATACTGCTCCTGAAATGCGCTCGTCTCCCGGTACTGCGGGTATCTGAAGAGAAACCTGGTCTTGTCGAGGATAGTGATCTCATCGTTGTCTTTGAGCTCTCTCCTCTTGTTTCTGCCAATAAGCGCTTCGTTCACGAACGTGCCGTTGCTCGACAAATCTTCCAAAACAGCAACAGATTGGTCGCCCTTGCTTTCTTCGAATATTAAGCAATGCCTGTTCGAAACTATAGGGCCCTCAATGAGGAGATCTGAACCATTAGCTGTGCCTTCAACCAAAACGGCCTTGGCTACTTACCGCATTCTGGATGGCGACCAATTAAGTAACCACCAGACGTATGCGCCTCTGCTTTGTTCTCCTTTGGGTTCTCTTGCTCACTGGCCTCACCAAGCTTATCCAGGGCCGGTGGTTTCGGGCACGCCGACCGCTTGCGCATAATGAGGGGCTGCTTGTACTCCGCATTCAAAGGCAAAAGATACCCCCAAACACCCTCCTTCTCCTCATCCTTCACATATTCTGACAGCGCAGCCTTCGGGTTCGTGTACTGTGAAAAAGCCTGCGTGTCCTGCGGCGGCGAGGAGAGCACCGACGTCAGCTCTGGAGAGCGATCAGGCGTCCTCTGACGGAGCTGGTTTGGACGCCCCCCTGGCGGCGTCGCAGTTACCTCCTTATATGCATGGCTCAAGTCTGTTGATTCCTGATGCGTGATAGGAGAGGGAAGGGGACCCTTTGCGACTGGCGTCTTCTGGTCGGGCACCGAGAGACGTTCGGAGCGGCGCGGCTTCTTGACCTCGTTATTCGGGCTCCCACTTGGAGTTCCCTACCGTATGAAGTTAGCAAGCTTCCTACGCACGTATTGCCATGTGGTATAAGTACCCGCGCGCGCTTCAATTGCGATTTCTGGGCCGGGGCAGGCATGCTTATGGTCGACGCGGTCCAACAATGTCCTAAAGGGCCCGCGTTGCGCTCTCTAACGATAGCTAAGATTCAGCTATCGACGCCGTTCTATGGAGTGCCTATAGGTAGTTGAAAAGAGTGAGGCTATGCAATATCTTATGCCGCGGATGCCTAAAGCTAAAGAATGTCTTAAAATGGTGGATTACCTCTCCAAAGAGGCTCTGATCCAAACTCCGCCGCCGGTTTGCCTTGGATTTGGCTCCACAAATATCGCCAGGCCCAGGTAACCAGGGGATCCGAGCGTCGATCAACCGGTGGTAAGTATTGCCGGTCCGAAGGCCGAAGTTGACCAAGTGCCGGGACAGAAATAGAACAGAGAGGAGAAACGAAGAGAGATTCAGTAAAGGTTAATACTTTTGTAGTACTGACGGCAGATTATATGAGACTTCACTTGGATCAAGTATGTAAACTTGCAGTAGGTAATAGCTGTTGATGTGTATGTGCAGAATATAGAGTTATCACGGGCTTCGCATCTCAAAACCCAGCTTTAATTTTATTAAATTTAGCCCTCTTGTTGCGTCACATCCCCATGCCATGAGCTTCTATCACCAGCTTCTATCATTCACATGGGCCGCCATGTCTCCCACCTGGTGTGGCAGACTACGCGTATATCCGCAGTCGGTCCCTTCTGCCCCTGCGGCTGTGATGTGCCTGTCGTATTCATATAATAGCCACCTGATCCCTTGGCAAGACCGGGGCATGACTGCCATGACTGCTCCCACAGATCTCGTGACACAGAGGTGCCAAAGGGTATTTCTCATCTCAAAGTCACTTCCACTTCCCGATGGCTGTCTCTCAGCTTTCAAACCGTGACTTCCTCTTCGTACCAGCTACCTGTGGCGAATTCGACTTTCCACGGTCCAGTCCCGCCATAACTCTCTCGGCGGCGCTCATAGGCGCCCCTCTCGGCGCCACGCTGGGCGTTGCAGCACGGCTTGATTCTCCCGACCCTGACGCAGGAACGAACTCTCTTGGCCCTCCTAGCTTCTCCTCCTCTTTCCTCTTGAGGACCTGCTGCTGGCTCTTCGCTAGTTCCTCTTTGTAAGCCCATTTGGGAAACGCACTCGGATCCCATACATCCTTTGGTAGGGTCGTAGCATACTGATCCTCCTCGCTGACATCCGCAAAATCCATGAGTTTCTGCATCAGACTCGGGTTCTTCAACGCCGAAGAATTCGCCAGCCTCTCGTTGAAGTGTGTCCCCTGTTTCTTGAGCTGGAGGAAGTGGGCGAACTTCTTCTCTGTGGTAGGAGGCGGCGAGCCTGGAGGCGAGGGCGGGATATCAAAGTTTGGGACAGACGGCATTGTCAGGTCGCGCAACAGCGCTCGGCTGGCCGAGTAAGGTGAGCGAGGTGTAGTATCATCTGGGTCCTCTGGTAACGGGGACGCTGTCGGGTCTACTGCTGTTGGTCCAAGGGCAGGCCCAACAATCGGCGCGTCTGGCTGGATTTGAGGTGGAGTGGGGGCTTCCAGCGATTCTGGTTGCGATGTATGGTTGTTTTTCGTATTAGAATCTGGGCATCTGTTAGCTAAAGATAAAATATAGATTTAGGCATGCAATTCGAACCCTTTATCGTATGTTTGTTGTCTATTTGTGAGTCTGAAGGTATTTCAGCCGCCTGTCGTCTGTACCGTCAATAGCTGGCCACCATGGGTGATTGGAGTTGCAATTGAACATACCTTTACTTCTTTCGCCGGAAGCTGCTGCACCTCAACTTCATCTTCCTCATCACTACTCCCATAAGCTACCAAACCAGACATTCTGGAAGCTGTGCGCGCGGTTGAGGTCTTGCGTTGTGATATCAAGCGCGATAAGATCGCTGAACCTGGTAACCAGGACCAAGTTTCTGCCTTAGCGATCAGAGCTCAAGGTTCCAGCTCGACGCGACTGCACCCCAAGCTCTGAGCAGCCATTTACCAACGAACCCATCAACTTCCACCTTCCACCAACACCACCACGATATCCACAACTCCCTCCTCTCACCTCAAAATACACATCCATCACCTCCCTCGAAATCCTCCACCACACACACACAAACAATCATGAACCACCTCCCACAAGCCTGGGGCCGTGTACGTCCCCCATCACCCCAAACCACACACAGCTACCCTGCTAACTACCCTCCCAGCCCCGAGACGACGTCTACGGCGCCTACGACGCCAGCTACCTCTCCCAAGCCGGCCCATCGCAGCACACCCAACAGCCCATCGTGACCGGAACCTCAGTCATCGGGCTTAAATTCAAAGACGGCGTCGTCATCGCCGCCGACAACCTTGGTACGCCCATCCTCAGCCTCCCTCAATCCACCTTTCCACCCCCCATCAAAGCTCCCCAACTAACCCCCACCAGCCTCCTACGGCTCCCTCGCCCGCTTCACAAACGTCAAGCGCCTCCGCGCCTTCTCCTCCTCCGGCCCCCCCACCGCCGTCATCGGCTTCGGCGGCGACGTCTCCGACATGCAATACCTCGACCGCCTCCTGCAATCCCTCTCCATCGAAGAAGCCTACTCCTCCACGGGCCACGGCCTTACCGCGCAGAACGTGCACACCTACCTCTCCAAGGTGCTCTACAAGCGCCGCTCCGACTTCAATCCCCTCTGGAACCACCTCCTCGTCGCCGGGCTCGACAGCGCCGACGCCCCGTTCCTGGCGTCGGCGGATCTGCTGGGGACGACGTTCTCGGCGCCGTGTCTGGCGACGGGGTTTGGCGCCCATCTTGCCGTGCCGTTGTTGAGGAAGGTGGCGCCGGATGAGGAGGCGGCGGGGGGGTTGAGCGAGGAGGAGGCGGTGAAGGCGGTGAAGGAGTGTTTGAAGGTGTTGTATTATAGGGATGCGAGGAGTACGGATCGGTATAGTATTGCGGTTATTAAGAAGGAGGGCGTGGATATTAAGGAGGATGAGGTGCTGGAGGGGCAGAGCTGGAAGTTTGCGGAGGGGATTAGGGGGTATGGACGGACGACGGAGTAGAGAGGGGGGGATGAGAGATGGGGAGATGGGGTGTGCAATGATTACAGTGTGGCAATAGGAATGGAGTTAGGGGCGCGGTAGCTAGAGAATGCAGTGCCGTTATAATATAGTTGCACTGTTGTAATAATTGTGCTGCCTGAAGTCTGGAGATGGATTGGATTATGGATAACTGAGAATTGGTATTAGTAATATATGTTGATGGATTTGTCTTTTTTGCTCTATGTATGCGTAACTACCTTATTAGAAAGCTGTAATATGACAACACCCCTGAATGACTTAAGAGCGACTGTTCTACTCATGGTTACTGTAAATGTGGGTTATGGGTTGTTGCACATAATCATTCTTCAGACTGCAGACTTCAGACTTCAGACTTCACGAGTAGCATAGTCAGAGTTTAGAGTTCTTTCTTCATTCTTCATTCTTCATTCTTTAGGCTTCGGACCTCAGACATCACGAGAACACAGCACACCTTATCCACAGCAGAGAAATCATTGCTTTTCATCCCCACGATCTATAATAGATAAAGCCCCCGTCCCTTCCCACATCTCACCCCAAACATCCCATTAAACAGCCCCCATAATCGGCAAATCACCACCTCTCTACTATCAGCGTAAGCAGACCCCCCAATCTTCCATCTATCTATAATCCCCCTCATCTCATCTCATCTCATCGCCCCCCAAAATAATCCCTTCACAATTGCCATTCCCAGGCGCCGCAGCATCCCCCAGCTGAATCCCCGCCACACAATCCGCATCCTGTTTTCCTTGTAGACCCTGGCCGCGGAACAAAGCCGACGCAGCGTGGTTGGCGTCGCCGACGACGGGCGGCGCGAAAGGACGGCGGTGGAGGGGTGAGAGCAGAGGGGAGCGCCTGCGCGAGGAATGGACTAGTGGGGAGTAGTTCACATGAAGTCGTCGCTGCGGGAGAAAGCGTTAGCATCGACCATACTTCTCGTCATCGTTGGGTAGGTTGGGGGGGTAGACTTACTCTCCAAAGTCGTCATCGTAGGCATTCACATCAGCCGCGCTAGCGACGTTCCTGCTCGCCGTAAGCGCGACCTTGTTCTTCGCCGCCTTTGACTTCTTGCCCCCGCGCTCCGCCGCCTTCTCCTCCTTCATCTTCTCGTTGCTCAGCGCCGTCAGCCCGCTCGCCACCTTTTTGATCTGGTCCGACGGCAGGTCCTTGGCCAGCTGCTTCGTGAACTCCTGCAGGAAGATGACATAGTGCGCCTTGGACGCGTTGGCCGTCAGCAGCGGCGTCAGCGCCTCGCGCATCCGCTCAAACTGCAGCTTGGTCTTGGGGTCGAACAGAGGCAGCGTCGAGAGGTCGACAGTCTTGCTCGGGTCCTGGGTATCGAGGACAACGGCGTTGGCGGCCGTCTTCTGTTGACGGTTCTTGCTGATGCCTACACTTCCGAAGAGGTCCTCGGCGTGGGCGAGATCGGCCTCCTGCTCTGTGCGACGAAGGCGCTCGCGGCGGCTTCCCTCATCCTCATCCGAGCTCCCGGCATCGCTGTCGGCCTCGAGTAAGAGCTTCTTGGCGGCGATGCGCTCAGCTACGCGCTGGGCCTTGGACTTCTTGCTCGCGGCGGCCTCGGCGTCGGCCTTGGCCTTCTTCGCGGCTGCGACTTGGGCCTTCTCGCGCTCCACCTCGGAGTCCTCGGCTGCATCCCAGGAGTCTAGGACCTGCGTCGCGGGGGATCGTCAGCATCGTGCATCGTGGTGGTAGTGGTGGTGGTGGGTGGCGGCATCGTCGGGGATGGGATGGGGGTGTGGATGGGCAGGGAACTTACATCGCTGTCGCTCTCTTCATCATCGAACTTGCCCCTGCGGGTCGGGACACCGACGGCCTGGACGGCCCCTGAGGGTGGAGAGGAGGGAGGGGTGCTGTTGTCCTCTTCGTCGTCTATATTCGGCAGAGTAGCGGTCAGTGAATGAGCGTCACAGATCCTGCCGCGCTAGGGCTTGACCAGCACCGCGCTGCATACACAGTAGAGTAGACGTGCTGCAGACCCAGCAGGGTAACAGGATGAGGGCTTCCATCATCCTGAGCCCGCCTGCGTATCGCATATCAACCGCACCCTTGGTGCTGCTCTCTCTGTGCGCCGCGAAGTACGGGTTTTTGGGGGCTTCGCGTTTTACGACAACTCCATAGGACAGAACGCGCAAAATGACTTACCCCACTTTTGAGGCATGATGGCTAGTATGTAATTGTCTGGCTTTCTCGAGAGCAGTGTAGTAAATGTGGAATATTATTCGAGAGGTGAGATTTTGTGGTGGGAAGGTTGTTGTGGTGGAAGTTTGTTACGGTAGAAAAAGGGAATCTTTCTTGGAAATTGTTATTTGAAGCGGGAGGCGCGAGTTTGGATTGAAGGGGGGGGAAATAATTTTGGTGTGGACTGGTACTGGTACTTTTTGGCTGGGGGGAGGGAAGTGGCAGGCGGGCGCACTTTTTATTTGTGTGTGGCAGTGTAGAGTACGTGCAGCAGGCATACCAGGCTGGGTTTCACGGAAATTAGTGTGTTCAGTGCTGCTACTAGTCGGGCGTGGTCAGGCTGAAGTTGGCTGAATTTGGCTTGGATTTTAGTGCTCCGTGTCCATTTAGACTGGTATAAGTGGTATAAACTGGTATAACGGAGACGTTTCTGTTGCAACCCAACACGTGCCGATGTCACTTCTACTCGATTTTACCTGTCACTGCCACAATGGAAACAAGGAATTTCTACCGGCGACACCGAACAAACGCAGTATTCGCCATGTATTGGCTACTTTGGCTATATCCGTAAGGATTTAGAATGAATCATATGCATTCATGATATGACTCTTTTTAAATGCAGTTTTTTGTCATTTTTTCCTTCTTATTTTGTTACAGGTGGCAAGACTTTCTTATCTTTTTTTACTATGCGCAGTAATGTGCAGTTATGAGTAGTCACTCAGGGATAACTACTCGTCCAACGTGGGGGCTACTCAACACTACAAAACTACACTATCCATCTGAATCAAATGTTTCGAAATTGACCAGCAACTATCCATCTTTGATTGGTTCAGACTATAACTAGTAGTAACTATATGAGTATAGCCCCCTTTTATATCCGTTCCGTTCCATTCCATTCCATCGCTCACAAGAACACACAAAAAATGTGACCGCTCAACAAATCTACAAGTTGACCGAGGTCCTGAAGTTATCGCCGGCGTAGATAGCCTTGTCGCCGAGCTCCTCCTCGATACGGAGGATCTGGTTGAGCTTGGCGAGGCGCTCGCCACGGGCCGGGGCACCAGTCTTGATTTGACCGGCGCGGAGACCGACAACGATGTCGGCAATGGTGACATCCTCGGTCTCACCCGATCTGTGGGAGACCATGACGCCCCATCCGGCGGCGAAGGAGTCCTTGGCGGCCTGGATGGACTCGGTAAGGGTACCGATCTGGTTGACCTTGAGGAGGAGGGCGTTGCAAGACTTGAGCTCAATGGCCTTCTTGATGCGGATGGGGTTGGTGACAGTCAAGTCATCACCGACAATCTGGAAGTCGGAGGTCTTGTAGAAGTAGCTCCAGGCCTCCCAGTCGTCCTCAGCGAATGGGTCCTCGATGCTGACGATGGGGTAGGTCTCAGCAAGCTTCTTGTAGAGGTCGGCAAGCTGCTCGTAGGTGATCCACTTGGCGGGGTCGCTGTTGGGGTTCTTGAAGTCCAAGTCGTACTTCTTGGCATCCTCCTTGTAGAACTCGCTGGACGCAACGTCCATGGCGATGTTCATCCTGCCCTCGTAACCGGCCTCCTTGATAGCATCAGTGATGAGCTCAAGGGCCTCCTCGGCAGTCTCGATATCTGGTGCGACACCACCCTCATCACCGACGTTTCCGGCGGACTGGCCGTACTTCTTGACGGCGAGGGTCTTGAGGGTGTGGTACACCTCAGATCCCCAGCGCATAGCCTCAGTGAAGGATGGTGCCTGGGATGGGACGATCATGAACTCCTGGAAAGCGAGACGGCCACCAGCGTGGGAACTGAAGGGTTTCGTTAGCTGGGGTTAAGTAACCTGTGGATTGTCAAGCTTACCCTCCGTTAAGGACGTTCTGGAATGGGACGGGGAGGACGTATGGCTTCTTGGTGCCAGCAAGATCGGAAACGTGGGCGTAAAGTGGGATGCCCTGCATAAAGTCAATATTGATCTCCGTGGTCTTCAGATCGAGCTTTTACTTGCCTTCTCAGCGGCACCGGCCTTGGCAATGGCCAGAGAGACACCAAGGATGGCGTTGGCGCCCAACTTGGTCTTGTTGGGGGTGCCATCAAGCTCAATGATGAAGTCGTCAATGGACTTCTGGTCCTTGACATCGACGTTCTTCTTGATGAGCTCAGGGCCGATGATGGTGTTGACGTTCTCAACAGCCTTCAAGACACCCTTTCCCTTCCACTTGGTCTTATCTCCATCACGGAGCTCGCATGCCTCGTGCTGGCCTGTGTTGTTGGTCTGTCAGTGCCAATCATCGGAATCGGGTCATGGGAGATGCGGGTTGGCACATACCAGTGGAAGCTCCCGAGGGGACAATGGCACGGTGGAGACCAGTCTCAGTGACAACGTCAACCTCGACGGTTGGGTTTCCACGAGAGTCGTAGACCTGACGAGCGTGGATCTTGGTGATAGGCATAATGACGCGTTCTGGAGGAGGAAGGGAGGGATTAGCTGTGGAGTTCGGATAAGAGGTTGATGGAGTGGTATGAGAGAGAAGAACTAACTTTTATGAACTCGATGGGAAGGTGAGAGATCTTAAGAGAAAATTGTTAGTGTTTCGGCGGTATCGGTGCGAATGGGAATGGTAGGCAAGGATAGGTGGATGGAGCAAGAAGAAGCGGCGGGAATGGCGGGGTCACAAAAGCTGCGACAGAGCTCTCTGATACGGTGGGCGTGATGAAGCGATTGGATACAGATACCGTAATGGTGTTCAAGGAAAAGTAATATAGAGGGAAATAGCGGCAGATAGGGAGTTTAGGATGACTTACCTTCTTTTTGATGTTTATTTGGTGGGATAGGATAGGATGGGGGATGGATTTGTTGATTTTTGGAGGGGCAGTACTATGTGGAAGGGTGTGTTTTGGTGGGATGAGAGATTAGGAGTGAGTGGTGAGGTGAGCGAGGCGGGGTCAATGGTCGGGTTCACCAACCAATACTCGCCGGAGCTCTAAAGCTTTTCATTGGACGACTAGCTGGGACAAGGAGCGATTAAATGGTCATAGGTAGGGAGTACATTGGAATAGCAGTAGAATGCCATAGAGAGCAAAGTATATCCTTACGTGCTGCTATGGGCAACCCAGCCTCGCCAGCCTCGTCAGCCCTGCCCAGTAGAATATCCCACGTTAAACTTATGACAGGTTCTTAGATTACACAATTGCACTCGTCAGTGATAGGCCGCACTGTGACTCGTGTATTGCTATTTCCATTATTAACGACTCTCTGGTCTACTAGAGCACGTGAGTTGAGTCTAGACGTGAGGCCTATACCTCATATCTCTCACTTTCTACACAAGAAAATAATAAATTGAAGCTTTCCAAACACACGAATATGGATCCCGAAACTCGACGGCTAACTACGCAATACTCTATCTGACCTCCCGCAAGGCTACACCACTACTATAGTACAACTATAGTAAGATCTACGACCCCGATCCCATTAACTGCAATAGTATTGGGCAGAGTCCTTCCGTCTCTCTCCGGACAGCAGGGCAGCAGAGTGAGGGGCAACCTCGGGATTGGGTTAAAACATGGGGAAAGTCGGGATGACGCCCTGACAATTCCCAGAACCCGATCTTGTAACTGACGCCTGTGACGCCTGGTGGAGCCTCATCACAGGTAGTAGCCGTAGTAGCGCTTTCATACGGCTACTCTCCCGCAATTGCTCGTGCAGTTGGTTGCTGGGTTGACTTTCCATCTCGTGATTTTTTATTTCGGGAATATATATATGCACGTGATATGATGATTCCAGAATTTTAGTTGTTGCCTGAGGCATCACAAATATAGAATGTTGCACGTGACATTATGATCTGGGAAATTCAATTGTTGCCTTAGGCACTAGGCACCCCAGTCTTCAATTCTACACGTGACGTAACTGAATGTAAAACCACTTTCCAGCCTCAGGCACCCATCACTAATCCATCCCATCGGTACTTGCCGTAGTCCCTGGAGCTGCGCAACGAGCTATGTTGCCTTTGGTGATCAAAGCTCGCCAGAATCAACGCGCCTTCCAAACCATCACAACCTAATTCACCAGCTCCCTCACTCACCACCCCAGATCAATCGAACTATTCCATCTCTCCCACCGAACACACTACCCGCTACCACTCCATCCGCACCTGGAGTTCAGACCAAGCTCGCTCGCTCGTCCACAGGGCCACGCTACACCCCCAGCCCGCTCTCCGCGCTCACCCCGGCCCAACCTCACCATGTCAGACGAGGAGCGCCAGCACTCCCTCTCCGCCTTCAAGACTAAGCTTCTGGAGTCGAGGGAGTGGGAGGCCAAGCTCAAGGCGCTGCGGTTGGATATCAAGGGGCTCCAGAAGGACTACGATCACACGGAGGACAACCTCAAGGCATTACAAAGCGTAGGGCAGATCATCGGGGAGGTCCTGAAGCAGCTGGATGATGAGAGATGTGCGTGTTCTGGACGAACCTTGCAGACCCCGTTATACTGACTCCATCTAGTTATCGTGAAAGCCTCATCAGGCCCCCGCTACGTCGTCGGATGCAGGTCGAAGGTCGACAAGGAGAAGCTCAAGCAGGGCACGCGCGTAGCGCTCGACATGACAACGCTGACAATCATGCGCATGCTGCCGCGCGAGGTCGACCCGCTGGTATACAACATGTCGCTCGAGGACCCGGGACAGGTCAGCTTCGGCGGCATCGGCGGACTGAACGAGCAGATTAGGGAGCTGAGAGAGGTCATCGAGCTGCCGCTCAAGAACCCAGAGCTCTTCCTGCGAGTCGGGATTAAGCCCCCGAAGGGCGTCTTGTTATATGGTCCTCCCGGGACGGGGAAGACGCTGTTGGCGAGAGCGGTGGCGTCGGGGTTAGAAACGAATTTTTTGAAGGGTATGTCATCCCCCCACCCAACACCTTTGCTCACCATTTAAATTGCTAACCCATCCCCCCCAGTGGTCTCCTCCGCCATCGTCGACAAATACATCGGCGAGTCCGCGCGCCTGATCCGCGAAATGTTCGGCTACGCCAAGGAGCACGAGCCCTGCATCATCTTCATGGACGAGATCGACGCCATCGGCGGGCGGCGCTTCAGCGAGGGCACATCCGCCGACCGCGAGATCCAGCGCACGCTCATGGAGCTGCTCAACCAGCTCGACGGCTTCGACTACCTCGGCAAGACCAAGATCATCATGGCGACCAACAGGCCCGATACGCTCGACCCGGCGCTGCTGCGCGCGGGACGCCTGGATAGGAAGATTGAGATCCCGTTGCCGAATGAGGTGGGGAGGTTGGAGATTATGAAGATTCATGCGGCGGGGGTGGTGACGGAGGGGGAGATTGACTTTGAGAGCGTGGTGAAGATGAGTGATGGACTGAATGGGGCGGATTTGAGGAATGTTGTTACCGAGGCGTGAGTTTCCCCTGTCCCTGTAATCGGGAAGAGACGTATACGTACTAACAAAATTCCAGCGGCCTCTTCGCCATCCGCGACTACCGCGATGCTATCAACCAGGACGACTTCAACAAGGCCGTCCGCAAGGTGGCCGAATCGAAGAAGTTGGAGGGTAAGCTCGAGTACCAGAAGCTGTAATGTAGGCTTGGTTTGGTTTTGCTCGGGGATGGGGGGAGGAAAGGGGGGGTGAAAGCAGGAGGCAGTCAACTTGTAGGATGGCGCGCAGGCATTGATATTGGTGGGGAGGGGGCGGCGGGCGTACAGCATCGATCGAGGCCTAGATGTAATATCATGGAATGGGAATTTATACAGTATAGGGTGCTTTTATGTCGTGTGTTTTGTGTGTGATGGGTGGGGTGGTGATGGCTCTAGTGGTGGCTGTGGGGTGGTGAGAACTATGATTGCTTGCTTGTCTGCGTAGACCGTGGTGGCTATATCGTTTTTGGGGGCTGGTTTGGTTTCTTTGGGGTAGGATGGGGCTTTTGAGGGACTGGCTGTAGTCTTCTGGGGATGGTCCACGCTTCTTTATGGATAGCATGATAGCTTCCTACGTCGACTTTCGACTGGCTAGTTTCTGAACCCTCCCAGGTAGACTTCTAGGCACAGTGGCGGTAAGGCACGTTTCTTTTGCCATGACATGACAGCGTCCTACATCATCCTTCGAATTAGCTCGTTCCCTTCAAGTAATCCCAGTCCTTTCGGTGGCCTTCTGGGATGGTGGAGGGTACAGGAACGACATGACAGCTCCTGCATCATCATCCAGGCTGGCTAGTTCCTTTCCGTAGTCTCAATCCTTCCAGGAACCCTTTCAGGTACAGTAGTGGATGGAATGATATGAAAGCTTTCCCCGATATAAAAATCGATCTAGATCCGCACCTGCATCCTCCCCCTTTTTTTCGTGGCTATGCAAGAGCATGCAACCAAGCTTCAATATCTACTTACCCTTGATATGACACCTTCATCCCCCGTTCTCTTCTCAGTTCCTCCCCCTTTCTTCGTGGCTATGCAAGACCATGCATGTTCACACCAAGCTCCTGCATCTGACACCTCTTTCCCGCCTTATTATTCGTAGTCCCCCCTTTCTTCGTGGCTGTGCAATCCCCAACGCCCAGACACAGATCGACGGTGCATCCCGCATCGCACCGCGCCGGAAGCAATAGTTTGCAGTCTGGAGCGTTGCATGTCTTACTACTGTGCATCCAAACCTCAACAAAGAGCCGCGTCCGACGGTTTTGAAGCCCCTATAGTGTTGCTCTCAGTGATCGTCATGTTGAGGCATATATATATTTTTATACCATAGCTACGAACGTCGATAGTGGTAGAAGTGTTAGTAGCACGCACGTCGTTTCCCCAGAGCCCGGCACTTGAACTCCTACCCACTCTCTCTCCCCAAAATAAACTGATATCCCCTCATAACCATCGCTCACGCCGACGCACCCCATCCCCATCCCCGATCGACCTCGTATCGCTGACCCTCGTATCCATCCACAGCCACCACCCCATCCTTCTAGCTCCGGGAACCTCACGCGGCGTCGTCATAGGCACCCTTATCTCTCCCTCTCCATGCCAATTTTCCCATCCCCCAGGCGACAGGAACAGGGAAGGGGCCAACACCAGGAGCCCGTCCCCCCCGCTTAGAGCAAGATATACCGTAACCGTATACTACTGGACCTCCGCGTCGTCGTGTCTCTGAGGACGTATTGGCAACACTTTTTTTTTTTGGTCTTGCTATATTTAGAGCCGAGTGTGGCTGATGGCTGCTGGGTTTTGCTCGGTCGAAATGCCGGGGTGGGGGGTTAGGACCGATAGGGGATGGTGGGAGGGGCGATGGGACGAGTAGCTGTTTTTGTGGCTCTGGGGGGGGCGTTGAGGTGGGAGGAACACGTGCTGGGATGGGGGGACAAAGGAGTGACGAAAAGGGGGATTGTGATGCTGGTATGAAGAAGGGATGTTTGGGGGGTTAATTGGGGGAGGTGTTCGTGGTGCATTCTAGCTGCAGGTGATATTGCTTTGTTTGTACTGTGGTATGGGAGAAGAAGTGGTTGTTCTGGTGATTTTGTTGATTCTAGGTCCGTTTGATGTGGTTGCTGTGGTGCTTGGAGCTCCACTAGATCTCGCTGGATTCCCCACTACAGGGTGCTTTAGTTAGTGATTAGTTAGTGATTAGAACAGTGATGATTGGTGCTGGAACCCCACTACGACGACATTTAACCACTCTAAAGTTAGAGTCGGCAGGGCATATTTATGGGTGAGGGCGGGGACAAGGACACACACACACAAACTCGCATTGCATAGATCAAAAGTCAGTCCTGGTCCTGATTGCCAGGGTGACCAGAAACTAACACCCAGGCTAAACCATCGCAGCAAACTAGTGGTACCTGGCCCTGTACCTGTTACGAGGTACAAAGCTAAGTACACCAATACACAAGGTACCAAGACTTCGTCTAAACACCAAAACAGCACGGCCCAGCAGCCTTCCCGAACCCTTTGAAACTCCTCAAAAGCCCCAGGGAGCTCCATATTACTGCAGGTTCGATTCTTTACCTTCAACCTTCATAAACATAAAATACACCCGCTGCCTCCTCCTCTACAAACAACATCTACACTTCACCTCTATCTTCACTTCTTCTAATTACCTACCTTCGTTCGGTGAAGAGGCTCAAGGGCCCAGTTACAGCACAATGTGGTTCGTCAGCCTTCCTCAGGGACCCCTCACTCCCCCCTGGCACCACGAAGTCAACAAAACCTCACTTCGCGATGCCAGCAACAACAACGCCTCCTACCAGGTTTGAATGCTAACATGCCTTTCTCAGTGGAATTTTCGGATACGTCAACTATCTGGTGGAGAGAGACAGGAAATACATCCTCGACACCCTCGTCAATGGTGAGTTCCTGCCCCGCCCTCACCGCTTGCCCGTGCCCTGAAGCTGCAAATACTGAATTGTGTCCCCCCCACAGGTCTCGCCCGCCTCGAATACCGTGGATATGACTCTGCCGGTCTCGCTGTCGACGGAGACAAGAAGAAGGAGGTGTTTGCTTACAAGGAGGTTGGCAAGGTGGTCAAGCTGAAGGAGCTGATTGAGGAGTCCAAGCCGGATCTGACCAAGGTCTTCGACTCGCACGCTGGTATCGCACACACCCGCTGGGCCACCCACGGCACCCCTTCCCGCCTCAACTGCCACCCCCACAGGTATGTTTGCACTCTCAGGCAGCCACCGGTTGATTGAGCAATCACTGACACGTTGTGCTCTAGGTCCGACCCATCATGGGAGTTCTCCGTGGTCCACAATGGCATCATCACAAACTACAAGGAGCTGCGCACGCTGCTGGAGAGCAAGGGCTTCAAGTTCGAGACGGAGACGGACACCGAGGTCATCCCCAAGCTTGCCAAGTACCTGTTTGAGAAGGACCCATCGATCGGCTTCACTGATCTCGCCAAGGCGGTCATCAAGGAGCTGCAGGGCGCGTTCGGTCTGCTGATGAAGTCGATTCACTACCCCCACGAGGTGATTGCCGCGAGGAAGGGTTCCCCATTGGTCATTGGTGTCCGCACCGACAAGCCGATGAAGGTGGATTTCGTTGACGTGGAGTACGCCGAGGACACCCCGCTGCCAGCGGAGCAGGCCTCGCAGAACGCTGCCCTCAAGAAGTCGAGCGTTGGAAACTTCCTGAGCGCCGGAACCGCTGCCGATAAGTCGCTGCTCCGCAGGTCGCAATCCAGGGCTTTCATGACCGATGACGGCGTGCCACTGCCAACAGAGTTCTACCTGTCGTCCGACCCGTCGGCCATCATCGAGCACACCAAGAAGGTCATGTACCTCGAGGACGACGATATCGCACACATCCACGAGGGCTCCCTCAACATCCACAGACTTACAAAGTCGGATGGCTCCCCCAACACCCGCACCATCCAGACGCTCGAGCTCGAGCTCCAGGAGATCATGAAGGGCAAGTTCGACCACTTCATGCAGAAGGAGATCTTCGAGCAGCCCGAGTCCGTCATCAACACCATGCGTGGCCGCCTCGACATCGAGAACAAGAAGGTCACCCTCGGTGGCCTGCGCTCCTACATCGAGACCATCCGCCGCTGCCGCCGCGTAATCTTCATCGCCTGCGGCACCTCCTACCACTCCTGCATGGCCGTCCGCGGCATCTTCGAGGAGCTCACCGAGATCCCCATCACCGTGGAGCTCGCCTCAGACTTCCTTGATCGCCAGCCCCCCGTCTTCCGTGACGACACCTGCATCTTCGCCTCGCAGTCCGGCGAGACGGCCGACTCCCTCATGGCCCTGCGCTACTGTCTCGAGCGCGGCGCCCTCACCGTCGGCGTCGTCAACGTCGTCGGCTCCTCCATCTCCCTCCTCACCCACTGCGGTGTCCACGTCAACGCCGGCCCGGAGATCGGCGTCGCCTCCACCAAGGCCTACACCTCCCAGTTCATCGCCATGGTCATGGTCGCCCTCTCCCTCAGCGAGGACCGCGCCTCCAAGGCCGCGCGCCGCGAGGAGATCATGGAGGGTCTCGGCAGCATCAGCGCACACATCAAGGAGATCCTCAAGCTGGATCAGCCCATCAAGGAGCTGTGCGCGCGCACGTTCCAAGGCCAGAACTCGCTCCTGCTGCTGGGACGCGGAAGCCAGTTCTCGACTGCGCTCGAGGGCGCGCTGAAGATCAAGGAGATCTCGTACCTGCACTGCGAGGCTGTCATGTCGGGTGAGCTGAAGCACGGTGTGCTGGCGTTGGTGGATGAGAATCTGCCCATCATCATGATCTTGACGAGGGATAACATCTTTGCCAAGTCGCTGAACGCGTATCAGCAGAGTAAGTCTTTTCCCCTCATATTCCCTCCCCATCTACCCCCCTTAGTACAAACAACTAACAAACCCCCTTAGTCATCGCCCGTGCCGGCAAGCCCATCGTCATCTGCAACCCCGACGACTCCGAGTTCCGCGAGGACAAGTGCGAGAAGATCGAGATCCCCAAGACGGTCGACTGCCTCCAGGGCCTGCTCAACGTCATCCCGCTCCAGCTCATGGCGTACTGGCTCGCGGTTGCCGAGGGTCTGAATGTGGATATGCCGAGGAACTTGGCCAAGAGCGTTACTGTCGAGTAGATTCGTCGTCTCTCTGTCTCTGTCTCTCTAGATCTGAGGTGGTGGTATCTGTGTTGTTTTTTTGTGCGTGCGAGGAAGGGGGTTTATGGATATGGATTTTTGTCTCTTTTTTTTTTTATGGAAAACATGGGGTTCGCTTTGGAATGGGAGGGAAGGGATGGTTTGACTTGACTTGACTTGACGGCGACAAGGGTGGGGTTGTTACTTTGATTGACGTCCCGTTTTTTTGTTTGTTGTGTCGATGGATGGTGGGGGTGGGGGTAGATAGAGATGATAGGAAGGAGTGAATGATATCAATGTTTATGGAACCGAAGCCTTTTTAATGAGTTGAGTGTCATGCCGGTTTACGTTTATATTCGCACTCAAGCGTTTAAGTTTAAATCTTCGCTCCTCTCCGATTCTCTGTCTCTACATCTCCATATCTCTCTCCATATAATCTATTTTCGCCCTCTCCTACTTCCATAACCACGAACATACAGTGAAACTCGTGTCGCACAAGGGCCGGATGCGAACTGGTGGCACCACGACCCAACCTACGGTTATAGGGGAGCAACGACCATAGCGTCAGAAGCGGTTGGTGTCGGGGCGGTAATAACAGGAAGTCACCAACGACGGTGATATACCGGTGGTGACAGGAGGACCGATGACAGGGATCCGTCAATGGCGGTGGGTGGTATCCCCGTACTACAACCTGCGTGGCTTGCGGCAACCCGGGTTGTCATGCTTCTCGGCGTCGTGGAGCTTATACTTCATTAGGTTGGAGAGACTCATTTTAGCTATCCGAGCCGCTGTTTGAAACTTTGGAGTCTCGAGATCGAGCCACTCCTCCTCAACTTAAGGCGGATATTGAATCGCCCCCCGCCCCCCGCCCCCCGCCGCTAGCTAGATGGCGGTGAGGGGAGGGGGGAGGGGTTCGTTCTCGGGTCGATCGGGGGGATGCTTGTTTTGCGGGGAGACTGGTTTTCCTTGGTTCGGATGGGGGGATTTCTAGTTTTGGGATATAGCTTCACTGTCATCGCTGTCGTCATCGTCGAGCTACCTTCGATATTCTCTCTGTCTCTTCTATCTTGTTACTCACTTGGTGATATATAACATTGACCTGTAATAAAGTAAGTTCATTATCACCAGAGATATCGCGCTCTCTCTCCGTTTCTCTCTCCGTTTCTCTCTCCGTTTTTCCCTATCTATCTCCACCCCTTTTCCTACTTATAATGCGAAGCCTCCTTACCAAACATACCATAAGCATAACATCGATGTCAAATCCCTGGTTATACGGCGCCGGAACACATTATAGTTGAGATAAAAGATGAACGTGCAAAGGATCGGTTGTCAGCAGCGCGCTGGTACTAACATCCTACGCGCGCGTTTATTGTGTGACGGTGACGGGAAGCGGCAGTGGTGGGAGGGGGGTGGTGACAGGAGTCATCAACGACAGTGTGATCGACCCCGGTATATTCTTGTGTCTGGACATATCGGACGTTTGATCCATTCGCCTTTTTTGGCAAATTACCATTAATTAGGCCATATATTATAGATTTTGGTGTTGAGAGCAGGATTTCCTAGATGTGACAGGGGCATGGTGGTAATGCGAGAACGGCGAAGATAGGATGATGATGAGCTTATATGGTGTGTGGTATTTGTGTGTGCGAGGGGGAAGGAGGGATAGTATAAAGGATGATCATCTAGACACTTCATTAACATAGGTGTAGCGACAAATGTACGACATACACAAGGGGGGTAGGGAGAAGGTGAGCTAGGGGAACAGGGAGAAGGGGAGCGGGGATAGAATGCTTCCCGAAAATTAAAATCCCATCTGGATTCTAATCCAGTGTTGCTACATTCGCAGTAGATGGACCCAAACCAAAAGCTCTGAGTTCGGCTGTGTGTAGTGGCTGTTATCATAGGCAGTGCATTTTCGATTCATTTCTGGTATTTTTTTAACCTTGACATAGTTATGAGTTGCACGCAAACAGCCTTGGAATTGCGCATTTTTAAGAGTAGAGTAAAACAAATACGTATGTTCATTCATACCATATTTAGGAGTAAGGATTACACATATATGCGCACATCGCTAAAGTAGAGGAGCTTTATCCCACACTTTTATTTAGAAGAGTGTAAGATGAATTTTATAGTATTTGTTTTAAAAATAGGGTTTATTTTCCCTCTAATTTCTAGCTGGCGAGTCTATGACATGGCTGAGGTTGCTTGCCCGTTCAAAAATGGGACTCGTAGAAGTCACTTTTTAGACTTGAACTCAAAACTATATATTTGTCTTCTACATACATTACGGACCATATGGCGAGCATAGCTTGGTACTTGCCTTCGAAATGCCTTCATCCGGCCTCTGTCCTTGCATTTCCAGCGACCTCTTATTATTTTGCACAAACTGAGCTTTGAATATTCTTAAGTACGTATGTTTGCTATATAAACTTGGTTTACGCAGCATCCATCCCTCTTGGTTTCCTTCCGCCCCTAAATTTCCAACAAGCTTTCACATACACACAATCCCCCTTTCCCTTCTTCCTCACCTATTCCCTCCCGTCTACCTGCTTCTCCTACCCTCATGTATCTCCCCTCACACATCTCCCCTATGTATCTCTCCTCGCATTTATCCCCTCATACATATCCCTTTTCACGTCTCCCCTCATGCATATACAGCTAGAAAATATAACAAGAATGATAGAAATGCATAACAGATAAGCATAACATAATAGCATGATAGACCTGATTTCCGCAAAAGAACGACTCAGACACTAAATATTCCCTTATCAGTACTATAACAGATATAATCTCCCTAACTAAGCTTGTTCAACTCAGATATCCGAACAGCAACCCTATTCCGCGTAGATCAGGCTGTGAACCGCAATGCTGCCGATGTTAATGGCTATACCGTTCATTCTAGCCTGATCTATAGCTAACCGGGTAGCGGTGTTGCCTCCGCATCGGAAGTGGCGGGTCAGACAAGTCCGGTCTTCTGGTAAAGCACCAAAGCTGGTCTCTGCCCTCTTCACCGACGGGTCCAGACATATGCGGGCGAACTGCCTCCCCCCTCTGATTGGGCATAAATCTTGGCGGCTGCCCTTGTTTGCCATGACCCCGCACCTGAGCCGGTGAGTGCTAAGGACCTGTTATAAACTGCCTATGTGAATCGTCATATGTGATTAAATCCTCTTCAAATAACTGATTCTCTGGCTTGCATAATATTGAAAGTTAGAATGGTGATACAGCATATAACTATCAAATCATTGTATGCCACGATCTGTGAGCTGAGAAGCGGCGACAGCGTTGACTCATACCGTCAGCTAGCTAGGAGTCGAAAAGACGAATCTTCACTCTATTCCGGACATCACTGCATATAAATATTTTATCTAGAGGGCGCCTTTGATTCAATGCTTAACTTTTGTTTCATGACAATGGCCAAGTACTCATTTTCGTAAATATTTCTCAACCAAGCATAATCACTGCTTGAGTTTCATTTGATATGGATCCTTTGATGTATGACGCCGGTTCCCGATCCGAATATGCAAGTTGCCTTGGGATTAGCCTCCTTATATTACTTCGTCTTTACCCGCATTTTCTATAGTCACTTGATTTTTGGCTGTTGAAAAGATATCACAGTTTGATACGGATCTACTTTAAAAGCCAAAACCATCTAATTCATTCAAGCGCCCTGAGTGTGTATTGTCTAATCATGGGTTCTCCTAATAAACTCTTTATGGATAAAATGGCAAAAATGGTTGGCCCTGACGCTATGGCATCCCGGGACCCGACGCTGCCATTGGCAATCAACATAGCCCGGTTAACATCTGGAAACCAAGAATTCCTGCCAGCGGATTGGTCCCGCGAGAAAATGCGCAGAGCATCTAGTCAGAAAGCATGTGCTATAGACATGGAGGGAACTTTTGATCACCGCCTTTCAGTCGAAGGCAGCCCGACGATCCTTGTAGAAGAGAAATCCAAGAAGATATGGAATAACAGGGAGCCCGCAGAGAAAGGAAAAGGCATCGAAGAGGAGAGTCGGAGACTTGATGATTCCATGGAATTGAGTTTTAGGCAGAAAGTCATCCCGGTAGTCAAAGTTCCACCTCGCACGGCAGTTCAGCAAGTCGATGAGAGCGTTGGTATAGAACCCATCCAGGAGATCAATAAGAAGAAGAGGAGAAGGAATCGAAAAAGAAAGGGAAAAGGAAAAGGTGCCAACGAGATTCAGGGCCGTGATATGGAGATGCCGCTAATTCTTGATATAGGCAATCAGAAAGGCGATCAAGAAGGCGATCAGGAAGGCGATCAGGAAGGCGACCAGGGAGGCGATCAGAATGGCGGCACGGACAAGAGAGAACAAAACGCAATAAAACCCGACAAATTGTCTGGTAAAGAAAGGAACATATTCCAAAATCCCGAACTGTCAGAGGCACTTGCTAACAGCCATTTCAGTGCTGATACCAGGCACGAAACAGGGTTATTCCAAAGGACCGCTTCCCTAGCCATTCAACAAGTCATAGTATCGCTGCAAGCTATCAACGAACACAGCTCCCCATTGCAGTGTCTACGAGCATCCATCACAAAGTTCTTCTCAGAAGGGCCACAGATCGCCTCCTTCATATTTAGGCAGATTCAGGTCGCGGCAATGTATGGTGACGCTTCAATCTATATTCCTGAGAATGAAATTCTCAATCCTCTCGACCCCAAATTTAACCTTCCCTGGAATTCTTGCAAGCTAGCCGCGACGCTAGTTCTTGTCATTGCGTCCCGACATAACGAGGTATTCGAGGCCCTAAAATGTCAATCTGGGCAACTCGGCGGTTTGCCTACGCTTTCGTTGATCCGCGCCACGCCAAGCTCCTCCTTTGCACAGGCCTTCGCAAAGGCAAAGAAAGCTGCACTAAGCGGAGAGATGGCCACGACTGTGATCGGGGTATCCTTGACCGATGTTCACATCTTTGAGCTCAGTGCGAGAGGTAAGGCAGAGCCCTACTCATCGTTCGCCCATTCCTTCGTCGTAGGCGTTGGTCCAGAAGGAGTAGTTATTTGGCAGAGTTGGGGAGAACATGGGTACCGACTTGACGAGTATCTAGCCCGGAATGGAGCGAGGTTGAGGAGCTGGGACGAAGCAGAGGAATTCGTACGAGATTTTAACCGGTTGGTGTTTCGTAAGGTGAGTTTTCTATCCATACAGTAAAGGAAAAGGGGCAAAGTAACTAATGTGCATATCTAGAGTACTTGGAATTCCGAGAAGAATAAGTACTATCAGAAGTGCTTTGAGGTTAACGTGAATCAGATCTGTGGGCCAAATGGTCCACAAAGACCAATTGTGCCGAAGTTTGAGGCATGGGTCCGATTGCATGTTATTGAGAATGTCAAGGTCGAGGATATTAAAAAGTTTACATTTGAATAGACATTTTTTCAGGCAAAGAAAACATATATAGAATGTAGACCTGTGGTGTCGAGAACAGGAACAAGTAATTCTAGGGGGTGGTGTTGAGAATGAACAAATCTCAAATCTGCACGAGTAATTTCAGGAGTGGTGTCGAGAATGGAATAAATCTCAAAAGTCGCATGGGAAGACATTTCAGGGAGTAACTGTAAGAACAAATCTCAAAGTTGCACGTATATGTTAATTGTAAACACAACTTTACTTTAAAGGAACATGATATCTACTAAACTATAGCAGCTTCTATGAATGGAATATTACTGGTTTTAGAGTATTACATGTTACTGTCCTTTGAGTAACGAGCTCAACATAAATGTAAAACAAAGCTATAGGTGGCTAGGGGTATCATGTTATAATTTCAACCTCCACTCCCACTCTAGACAACGTACATAACCAACAATGATAAAAGACATGTAGAAGCGGCAGCTACTATGGAGCCAGTTAAGACTTGACTGGCATCAGTTTTATCTTCTGCCGGTGCTGTCTCGTCCTCATCATCCTCATCTTCCACTGTTACATTAGCAAATCTGTCAAAGTAATACCCAAGGCCTTCACACTCCTCCTCATACCTCTCAGCGACCTCGAGCTTGTCTTCATAATTCCTAAGACATAAAGTACATTCCCTAAACCTAGACGACACAGGCACCGTGCACACGCACTCACCCGCTGTCCTATTAAGTATAACACTCCCTTCATAATTCGTTCCTTTATAATATCTGATTTTGGGCACCTCATCCGTGTCGAGCGGGGTCAAGTTACAGTCGTCTATTTGTCCACGCAGTACACCGCATGTATCGTCGCACCCGTCGTTCAAGACTGGGGTAGATGATGGCATCGACGTCCGAGTCGTCGAGACGTATGCAAGCGTATCGTTGGAATAGAACCCTATCGTAGCACAATCGTCCTTGTACTCGGCGACGACATCCGATTCAGGAGGCCAATCACCGTAGTCCTTGCCCTGGTGAGCGTCAGAATAGCAGTCCCAGCATTGTTGGAAGTCGTGCCGCGCATCAATGCAGAAGCAATCTGCTTCGGAGCGGAGAGAGATGAAGTTTGTTCCACGGCTGGTACCATTATCTCCTGGGGCCAGAGCCCAGTCCTTCTCTCTTTCCCCTACAGTAAGGGGTGAGAGGGAACACTCAGATAGGAGACCTATGATCGTACTACAATTAGCCTCACAAATGGCTAGAACTAGGCGTATCAGGGGAAAGAGAAGTAACACGGCAATCATTTTATCGAATGCACAGTGAAAAGAGGTCGTCGTAGAAGAAGCAAAGATGGAAGGGCATGTCATAACAAGAAGATGTTAGTTAGGTTATATGGTTATATGGTTACGCCAAGGTCTAGCCAGGTCAGGTGCGTGTCATATATGATAACCAAGCCTGAGACTCCCCAAGGTCGAAGTTGAGAATTTGGGTATGATTGGGTGAAATACAAAGAACATTGATGAGCCTTTCAGGATGGAGTGAAGTCATCCCGTGCCAAGAGTAAGCCGCCCTTTCGCGAATGTCGCGAAGCATCAAGTTATAAGAAATGGAAATGGAAAATGGAAATAAAATGGAAACCCCCCTAAAAAAAATCTGTGCTGCATACAAAGGTGTGGGTGTGAGCTCGTTCGACAGATTGCAGACTAGTTCTAGTATTATAGAGGGCCAATCAAGGTCTTACTGCATTATATTTTCTACCAATGATTCTACGTTGTCTCGTAACCCTGTATCATCTATATATGTACACCCAAATGCCAAACCAACATACCTCTTTCTCTATATCTTACTCCCATCCTCCCGTCTCGGGGCAATATTCCTCGCCGCCGGCAGCACCAAACACACATGGTGGCTCAGCGCCACAATATCCCCCTCCGCATCCATGATCGTGAGCTCCAAATCCATCCTCCCATTCTTAATCTGCTTCGTCTTGCACCTGCTAAACAGCCACTCAACACCCTCCTCAGGCAACAGCTTCTTAAACTCAATATTCAGCAGCACCGTCGGGTACCAGTAGATCGCCAGCCGCTTCTTGGCCTTCTCCGGATCGTTACTATCATATGGGTTCTCCCTCTCCCTGAACGACTCCACGGGCATGGGAAACATATCCGCAATAAACCCTAACGACTGGTTGGTGATCTTCTCCCCGGTATTGAGGTGCACCCACTCATCCCCGATACTCCTGTGCGGCTGCCCGGCCTTCGGGAAGTGGAACTGCAGCTTCGTAACCGCCTTCCTGAAGCTCGCAAACGGCATCTCCTCCCTGCGCTCCCAGTGGTCATCCTTGTCCTCCTTCAGCTTGACGAGGTCCACCGGCGGCGGCAGCGGGTGCAGCTCGAAGCCCGTGTCGAGCGAGAGCCCCTCCTCGGTGTGCAGGTTGGACTGCGTGAGGTAGGCGACCACCTCCTCGCGGCCCTGAGACATGGAGATGTGGATGACAGAGGTTTGGCGGCCGAGCTTGGTGTCGGTCACCTTGAAGCGGCAGGGGCCCTCCTGCGTGCGTCGCAGGAAGTCGGTATGGAAGGCGATGGTGTGGGGTTGGTTCTGGGCTTTCAGCGTGGTATCGAAGTGCAGCTTGGCCACGGCGAGGAAGTTGCCGCATACGATGCCGCCGTTGGGGACTGGGAGGGCGGGTCAGCTTATGAGATCCTGGAGGAGAAGAGGGGAAATACCTTTGCCAATGGACCAGTCCGCGGGAAAGCTGCCCTCATAGGTGTGGGAGTCGATGGCCTTGATTGCGGTGGCTTCCGCGAAGGTGGTGGTTTTCCAGTCATAAGTCGGCATTTTCAATGTCTATGTCTATCGCAAACGCCGTGTATAGGAACAAGAGGGTATGGGAACAGCAGAGGGGTATCAATGAAGTGCTACAGGCGCCATCATTCTTCTAGTCGCGGCTGAGAAATGTATCCCGCGCCTTCTCACGATGTGAACCTCGGCTTGTTCTTATCGGACCTTGGCATCACTGCCGATTAGTATGCCGTGGATGCGGTGGATGCGGTAAGTGGCGGCAAGAGGCACCGGACCGTAGCCACACGTGCAACTCGATCTAGAAGATCTAGGCCCCGTATTACCTGCGCATATATCAGACGGGAATCTTTCTATAAGTATAAAATTATAGTTATATCCATAAATCCATATATTCCATATTCCATAGAAACACTCATTTGCCAGATCGCCCTGTGTGACCTTGGTAAGCCTTACTCTCGTAACTTGCCACGATAAAGTTATCGCTGGAGCCTACAGACTGCGCTTAAGTCGTCGTAATCATGAGACGCAGTTGACGACCAGTTGGCCGGTCCACAAGACGAACAGGTATCTATATACGAGGACTTCTGGGTCACAGGCGTACGAAAGGTGTTTGTTGGATGAGGCGCATGGCATATCCTAGACTAGGCGTCCAGCAATGAGGCCTTTCCTAGGCCGTTGGTGATCAACAAAGAGCCGTTGTTGTTGGAGTCGATGGTATGTACTGTACTTTGCTATACTATAACCGTCGATGGTGGCGTTGTACCCCATGCGCCGTTAGACAAAAGATGTCGTTGGCCAGTAGCTGAATAATAAATCCCTCGAAGAGCCCTGCATATATGTAAGTTACTCACGTTGTAATTTTGAATGATTCAGATTCAGGAACAACATCGATGCGTACAACCCTCGCGCTCCTGACCCACAATCCATTTAGATGATTGGCATCGGCACGGGCATCAAAGAGATGAAGAGATGAAGAGATGAAAGAAACTGATTCTCCGTTCTCTACAAAGACTCACAACAAATAACATATTTATGAAACCAGCATCTAATTTCTAATTTATGTGGTGTCGGCTAATTATAATCACTACTTTATAGAGTACGCTACTCGAGGCTACTCTACTTCTACCACCCAAGTCCCATACATCTGGGGAAACCTCCCGTTCGGGAACTTCTGGTCACGACCAACACGTCCCTCCAGACTGTTGCGCCATCGCTTTTCCCAACCATCATCACTCTGCCGATATATATGTTGTTCTTGGATACTCCATAACCACCGATGCCAGAACATATACCAGACAGTCATCCTTTTAGATCCTCGAATCTGCCGCCTTTGTCCGCAAACTCCACGACTGCCGCTGCTTCTTTGGCGGGGTAGCCTTTGATCATGGGAGTTACCAGCAGTAGACCGGAGGATGGCGCGGCTCTGTACCTGAGGGATCAGTCTCGCTGTAAGCTTCATATCTAGCTGCAGAAGACATGTGACGATGCTAATCAGATTTGTGCGCTTAGTCTCAATCGCCTCTCTTACAGTGACGAACTCGAAACGGCGCGTCGTCGCCCATGTTGTGCCAAATTCATACCCAGCGACAAAGGTCAGCGCGAGCCATGACGCCAGCGACCAGAGCATCGTTGAATATGTTCAGGTACGGGACAATCCCTTGCTTCCACTTTGATAGTTCTAATCTCTCGATTGTAGGATCCGGACCCATCGCCGGCCTCTACCGTTCCAAATTTCCTGTTGAAGATCAACAACGATGAGGAGCTCACATTCACATACACACTTATCATACGCCAGTCACAGCCACCATCATCATCTGGAAGCGGCTCTTCCACCGAAGCCTTGGTCGATACGGCGCTCAACGGGCTCACATATGTGTCCGCATCGACCGCCAAGGAGGTGGAAAACTTAGTCACCCTTGAGTTCCATGCCGATCCAAATCTACACAAAAATGCGAACGTACAGCTTGTTGGCGACTACGCGACCGGAGGGAGCCAGTCCGTTCAATTCGACTGGACGTGGAAATGGAGGCCGCCAAAGGCCACGGAGGACAAAGGAGGAGGCTGGAGGAACTGCTGCAGCTTTGTGGAATACGACCAGCGAGCCCATCGGTTAAATACTCTGGCGACATTCTCATTCTGGGTCAATAATGTCCAGTACAGCTCCAGCGATCCAAGCTCGCCTTCCCAGCCGTTTGCGCTAAATATGCTGAATGCGCCACCGAAACTCCGGGTCCCCTCGACACAGTCTGTGGACTCACGACAGAGCGTCCTCGATTCAAAGGACTACGAAGATCTCCCATCTCCCATACTAGCGGCGGTTGATGGCCCGCCCCAGTCGTCTGGGTCAGGCAAGCTAGAGGCACCCAAAGTGGACGTTTCGTGTCAGCGGCCTGGGGAAGATCTCAGCGCCACCGAAGATGGTCCTCTGTTTCGGGCGACGATGAAGTCGCTGGAGCAGAAGACGGGGAATATGCGCGCTCGCATGAAGAAGGTCATTAAACGGGCAGAGGCGGCCCACGTGGCACAGATGGAATGCAACGATGCCATGTCCAACTTTATGGAAGCTCTCCGGGAAGCATCCTCATCGAACGCGAATGCGGTGCAGCCAGCGCTAGATCACTACTTTGACAAAATCGCGAAGGAGATATTGCTTTACGAGAAGCAGAACACTAAGAATTTACAGAGGATTATTATTGATCCTCTGAGCAAGGTATATGAGCAAGATATTAAGAAGGCAGAGTCGAAGAAGCGAGACTTTGAGGAGGAGAGCAAAGAGTTTTATTCATATGTTTCAAGGTATCTCGGACAGCGTCAGGATACTATGAAAGACAAGAAGCGGGTAGAGAGTGATACCAAATATCAGGCCAAACGGCGGAATTTCGAGCTCAAGCGGTTCGATTATTCTTCCTTCATGCAGGATCTGCACGGTGGCCGCAAGGAGCAAGAGGTTCTGTCGCATCTGACAAAGTATGCCGATGGCCAAACCAAAAACTATCTCACAACCGCGAAGAAGGTGGAAGCAATGCTTCCGCAGCTTGAGGCGCTGAGCACCGAAGTCAAGGAGGCCGATAAGGAGTTCCAGTACATGAGGACAGAGCGCGAGGAAAAACGACGAAACCTTGAGATGAGCACTGTTACCTACGTCGAGCCGGAGACTGTTCCACAGCTGGCGCGCCCACCACAGACAAGCAATGGCGCCGTAGGTGCCTCTAGTACAGCTCACCTCTCGGATTCAGAAGTTGGAAGAGCAGATAGCTCGGCCTCACGATTGCGCCCGAGTATGAGCATCAGCAGCAACCCACCCCTTTCGATATCCGTAACAAGTGCGCCATCGGACGGCTCAAAACCAGCCACTACATCTGCAGGTGCGCCTCTGCCAAGCCCTAGAGAAGCCAGTAAATTCAAGGGCATTCGGGATCTAGAGGAGAAGGATTATAGTCTCAGCAGCTCCAACGAAAGAGTTGGCACGGAGAGGAAGGAGGGACTTTTGTGGGCTTTGAGCAAACCCGGTAGTCATGTCGATCCGAAGGGCCTCAACAAGCAGTCTTGGCACAAGTAAGTTCTACCACAGTAATTGCACGAGCTTCTCTAACATTCAGTAGATTTTGGATCGTCCTTGACCAAGGGAAGCTTTCGGAGTACAGTAACTGGAAGGAACAACTCGATCTCCACATGGACCCTATCGACCTCCGCTTAGCTTCTGTTCGAGAGGCCAGGAATGCCGAGCGGCGATTCTGCTTCGAGGTGATCACTCCTCATTATACCAGAGTATACCAGTCAACGTCGCAAGAAGACATGACGAGCTGGATATCAGCCATCAATAACGCACTTCAGAGCGCCATGGAAGGCCGTGGCATCCAAGATATCGTCGCAGCCCCAAGAGCACCGCAGGAAGGTTCCTCTATCAGGCGCGACATTGGCTCCATCCTGACAGGCAAGAGCACCTCCCTTGGCCACGCCGCCCATGCAGCCCATCAGTCCATCAACTCCTCCGTCCTAAACAAGAACGACATATTCCGCCGCACCACCGTCGGTGCACGTCCCGCATACCAGCGCAAAACTAGCGCTGCCCTCGATGAGAGCCCTGACAAGCTTCTGCAAGTCCTTCGCGAAGCCGACCAAGGCAACTGCTGGTGCGCCGATTGCGGATCAGGCGTCAAGACTGAATGGGTCTCCATAAACCTCGCCATCATCATGTGCATCGAGTGCAGCGGGATCCACCGCTCCCTCGGCACGCACATCTCGAAGGTCCGCTCTCTAACGCTCGACATCACCTCCTTCACCGCCGACATCGTCGAGCTCCTCCTCGCCGTTGGAAACCGCATCTCCAACACCATCTGGGAAGCGCGTCTCGACGCCTCGCTCAAGCCCTCCCCACAAGCAACCCGCGACCAGCGCCTCAAATTCATAACAGCCAAGTACGTCGATCGCGCGTACGTCGCGCCGCTATCGCCCACGCTGTCCCGCTACGGCACGCCAGACGAGACGCTCCTAGCAGCAATCAAGAAGAACGAGATCCAATCCGTGGTCTACGCCCTCGCCCTCCGCGCTAACCCCAACGCAACGGACAAATCCCGCGCCACGCACGCCGTCTTCCTCGCTCTTGCAGCCGCGGATCCAGCGTCCCCGTCGTCATCGCTACCGTCGCCGACGCCGCCACGCACAGCTGATAAGCCGAAGAGCGTCGCGTTCCCGGTCGCGGAGCTGCTGGTGCAGAATGGTGCGGAGGTACCGGCGTCGCTGCCAGCGTTCCCGCTTAGTAGGGCCGCGGCGCTGTATGTGGATCTTAAGCTTGGGAGGGGGGAGAAGCTGGGGATTACGCCGTTGTCTGGTGGCGGCGGCGCCGGAGCGGCTAGTAGCAATGCTAGCAGTCCCGCGGATAAGGAGAGGGCGAGGGAGGCGAGGCTGCAGAAGCGTGTTAGTGCTGGGGGGAGGCTGGCTAGGGCTGTGATACCGGAGAGGTGACTCGAGGGGTCTGGGGACGGGGAAGTGGGGGAGAGGAGGCGGAGTTGGGGCGGGCTGGGGGGGTGGAGTGGTGGGATTTAATGTGATTTGGGAATACCAGGATTGTTTCGTCTTGTGGAGGTTGGCGTTTTGAAGGGAGGGGTTATTTTTTTTTCCGGGGGAGGGGTGTTGGATAGACACATATAGTAGATGTCTGAGTTGTACGGATAGAAGGCACGGGAATGGGATGGGATGGGGTGGGTTGGTGGCCTGGTGTTGGGCGGCGCAATGGTGGGAGAGGGTGGATATATAATAGCTGTTTGGAGGGGGGGGAGGAGGAAGACTTGTTCCTGTGAGACGGTATCTTATGATAGCATAGTATGGCATTATTCAACGAGGCAAACAAAGAAGAAATTACTGCTCTAGGTATTAGTCGTGGATGTGGTGAGATATGCGATGTTGAAGCGGGGAAGTTCCTTCGCATAGGCCGACAGTATATGAGATTGTTTTGGCACGACAACTGAAAAGAGGGGAATTGCTGGGAATTTATAGTGCTGGCTTTCAGAGAACGCTGGGATGGATGGCAATTGCTGCTGGGACTGCTGGGATTTCAGTCGCTGGCTTCCTAGGGTGGCTTATAGGATAGCTCGAAGATGGGATAGCTCGAGGATATATGATAATCGCAAATATAGGCTGATAGAATATAAATAATAAAAATGTAAATGTCAATAGCAATGGTAATTAAAATGTATAGTTATCCTAACCACTCATAAAATGAAACAAAGCATATATAAAAAGACCATAACTCGAAAAACCCGAAAAACCCAATATATATATAAGCAGTATTTTAATCTTGAGCGGAATCCTCAGATCGCTTGGCTATGGCGCAAACGACTTTTACAAGAAAGTTGAAGGTAGCAGAAAAATGAAAAATAAGAGAAGCAGATAATACGCAAATGCCAACCAAAAGAGCAGAGTTGTAGGAGAAGTGTTTATATTAGTGATGTACAATGAATACTATTCTGGCGGAAAAACAATAGTACTAACCGCATCCCAATATACTTCATCGATCCGCCCTTGAAAAATCCTAGGAAGGAACGAATAACATAATTAATAACATAATTAACTCCTTACTATAATTAACACACTTATTACACGCTTACTACATTTCTCAAGGAAGGAGCGAACAACTATAACCTGCTAAGCGCAACTTTGCAACCACTTGGCCGTAGTTTTCGTGAGCGTGTCGCCACGCCAACATTACACTGGTATATAGTTTCAATTTACAAACCTCCACATATACAAGTTAAAGTCCCTCGTGGCGCAATTGGCTAGCGCGTTCGACTGTTACTTGATTCATCTGATGATTCGCAGACGATCGAGAGGTTGGTGGTTCGAGCCCACCCGAGGGAGTTTATTTTTTGCGTTTTGTGTTGATTTTGGTGGGACATTTATCACGTTTTTTTTTTGCCGTACTAAAACGTAATATAGAGGAGGGTACGTACTCTCTCACTGGTAGTTCCCGGGCCAAGACACAAAGATGATCCGGCAAGGGCGGCATCTAGCACAGGGGCTATTATGTTGTCCCCATGTTGTCCCCTCTTAAAAAGTACCGTGCCCTCAATATTGTGAAGATGGTCGTCATCATGCTGCTCTTGGCTCGCTCTTAGCTTTTCACCGATGTGTTGTTGTTATATTTTTCAATTGACACGCTGATATATATAGAGAGAGATTAATCTTTAGGATTCATTTCAACACGCTACTCTTCTACTCACTCCATAACCTAATAACGGTCATCGAGAGAGCGAGTACCAGATTCCATATTGCGCACATCGCCGAGCCAGCCCCGAACCTCGAATCCATAATTGACAGCCTTGCCAAGGAGGGCCTTACTGCGTCAATTGTGGGGAATCTATACGCGGCTGATTCTATTCTCACCTTTCTTCCTCCTCGCTCGTGCTCTCTCTGCTTAATTTGCCAATCTACCTTCCACTTCGGGTGCCAGCTGAGTTCTGTCGATTGTAAGCATAAGCCGCAGCTGCAAGTTATTGGTAGAGCGGCAACAGAGAACGCGGGACACAAACGCCTCAATTCAACTTCAGCTGCGCATTGCCACTCAACGGCACATTTCACCACTCGTTAATCCTCTGTTAAAGGCTATATATACTTCCTAGGACACTGTACGCCTAGAGTCTCTTAGAAATCTCATATGTCTTCATCCACCGACAAAATGACCGACGCCCCATCAAAGACCGAGGAGCCCGTCTCCAAAGACACACCCGCCTCGAACGACGCACAACAACAACCCGCCGAACCCAATTCCCAGAACGAAAAGTCCGAACAGGAGCCAGCAACCCAGAATGGCGATTCCCACCCAGATCAGGAATCCGAAGCCAGGGAGAAGCGCTCGAAGAAGGACAAAGTAAAGGACAAGGTCGAGGAGAAGAAAAAGAAGGCCATCGAGGCGGCCAACCCCCCGGGCGGATACGACTCGACGCCCGTCCCGTCAGCCCCAGATGGATATACCGTCAAGTTCACATTCGTCCGCGCCGAGAACCTGCCTATTGGGGACATAGGCACAGCATCGTCAGACTCGTTCCTGATTGCGACGTTGACAAGCTCAGGGATAAGACAGAGGCACAAGGAGGACCCTGATATGAAGCTACGGACACGGACGATCCAAAAGGATACCAATCCGGTGTGGAATCAGGAGTGGATCGTGGCAGGCGTGCCGAGCAGTGGCTTCAAGCTGAAGTGCCGCCTCTACGACGAGGATGCCAATGATTCGGACGACAGACTCGGCAACGTGACGGTGGTGGTGCCACACATTGGGGAGGATTGGAAGGGGATGCACGAGGCTAGTTTCCCGGTCAAGAAGCGGATGGGCAGCTGGCGCGCATATCTCCTGAAGGGCATCACGACGATGTGTGGCAACGATGGTGATCTTTCGGGTCAGCTGTTCCTGAGCATGGAGGTGCTGGGCAAGAGCGATAAGCCTCATGGGAAGATGTACACCGTGGGTCCAACGGGCTGGACGAAACATAACAGTCCTATGATTGGGCGTCTAACTGGCACCAAGGCGCCGAAGGTTGAGGGAAGTGAAGGCGAGAAGGCTAAGGTTGAAAGATATGAGTAAGTCCCTACGGACATTCGGAGCTACTTCAATCACCATCCCAGAACTAACCCGCTATAGTTTCCAAGCCAACCAGATCCAACTGCAAGGCCCTGTCCCCGACGAACTCTATCACCGCTTCGTGGAATTCAAACCCTTCGTCAAGGGCATGTTTGACAAGACCGGCCTGCGCGGACACGTGCTGAACGCCGCATTACACCACCAGCACGCGCGCGTGTACAACTACTCCAACACCACAACCCACGGCAACATGGAACCCAGGTCCAAGGAAGCGGCGCTCCAGTTCCTCAAACTAGCGCACTTCGACGAGGGCGGGCGCCTGTTCACCTACGTCCTCACCCTCGACGGACTCCTACGCTTCACCGAAACGGGCAAGGAGTTCGGGATCGACATGCTGAGCAAGCACACCATGCACAGCGACGTCAACCTCTACATTGCCTGCTCAGGCGAATTCTTCATCCGCCGACTTAAAGACAAGAACAGCAGCCCCGAATCCCCCAACCAGCAAACCCACCCCACCGACGACATCGAAGGCGGTCCCCCGCACTCCCCTCCTCCCAAGGACCCCGCCAACTACGAGCTCGTCATCGACAACGACAGCGGCACCTACCGGCCCGACGGCAAGCTCCTCCCCATTCTCCAGTCCTTCCTCGAAGCCAACCTCCCCGGCCTCAAGATCGTCACCAAGCCGTGCACGGACGACAAGCTGCAGCGCATGAAGAAGGAGCAACGCGAGACCAAGAAGCGCCAGGGCGAGCAGATCCAGGTCTACCAGGGCGACAGCGACGGCGGGTGGAGCTCGAGCGATGAGGAGAGCATGGATGAGCGCGCGGCGGGGAAGAAGAGTAAGAAGGATCGCGTGTTTGAGGCGATTGAGGACCCGGAACAGGCGATTCGGAATTTGAGGCATGGGGGGCGCGCGAAGAGGGAGGAGAGGGAGGAGGAGGAGGATAGGGTCGATGATACGGTTGAGGCGGGGGAGGGGTCGGCGAAGAAGTGAGGAGGTGGTGATGGTGATAAGTCGGACGCGTAAGCTTTTTAAGCGTTGAGGCTTTGTATATGCTTCTCTACTTTGCGTTGGTTTCCTTTGTTGGAATGGGTTGAGCTGGCGGCTAGCTTTGATGCGGAGGGATTATGGAAATTTTGTTTTAATACCCATTCACCCAGCTGTTGGGTGGTTTACACGGCCTTGCGGCTATTATGCGCCTCTTTTATATCTATGGGGGTTGATTTTGCACGTCTTGATAGGAAGCGAATGCGCTGTAGGGTGGGATCTAATGTTTTATTGCGGCGGGAGGAGGCAGGATATTATGGCCTTTTAGTTTTAATATAATGGCTATTTGTATGAAGCCGCTCTCGAGATCACGTTTAAATCCAATGACTACCTTTGGATTGGGCTACGGGAAGAAGCGTACTGTAGGTTATCGATTCAAAGATAGAAGCTTTGAGAAAGAAGTCTGAAGGTCGATTGATTGGGCTCCACTCGGAGGGTAATATAAATAACAGAACCGGTTCCACCAAACCTTTCGATACTCAGGTGCTTTCACTACCCTAGCCCATTTACAAACGAATTCGGCCCGCACGATCGCGAGACGAGTCTGCTTCCGGCCATTTACTTTCTAGGTAATTCCCCGGAGGAAGTTGGCACGCAGCGACGCCGACGGCAAAGGAGCGGCGATGGCAACGAAACTGTGACAGGGGACTGAGTGGTGACAGCAGGGAGGCGGTGACAACAATAGAGCGGTGATAATATTGGTAAGACGAATGGTTCGGCCTGGGACAATGCAACAACCATTGTATACATTTGTGATGCTTTGCAGCATGTGTCTCGCAATCCATGGTCTGGTATACGTTCATTTTTGATATGCGGAATTGCAGTACGGTGTCGGCTGGTCCAAGGTGCTATATAATAATATTTCTCTAACTCAGATCTCTCCGTCTATCTCTCCCTTCCCTTCGCCCCCACCATTTCTCTCTCTCTTTCCCTCTCTCCTGTCTCCCACGATGTTTATATTTTTTTTAGGCTGCAATGATTTTTTTATGGTAAGTGCTGTACTTATAGTGGTCGATTGGGATCGAGTTGGAAATAGTATATATCACATCATTAGTGACCACAACAGACCTTTCGAAACAAACACCTTATCCGCATTAATACTTCTACATGTCGGGGGGGAGGGGGGGTTTCCAGAAGACTTCAGCGCGCAGGTTAGAAAGATTTTGTTCTGGTTCAGCTGCTGCCTGGTTGACTCTCGAGACGATGTTGGCATACAATGGCAGTGGCGGAAATGAGTGGTGACTAGAAAGCAGTGGATCAACAAGAGCAACGATATCAAGGCTGTTTTGTCTCTTGCTCCATTAGACCCTAGAAGACTCTCGGCACTTGACCCCTAGAGAATTCGCGACGTAGTGAGAACTCGTGTCGGAATCCACGTACGAGTTACAGCGAAGCTAAAGCTCATTCATTGGTGATGGAGAAGGAGCGGTGCAGCAGTAGGATTATGACGGCAATAGAGTAGTGACAGCAAAAGTAAGATCATCTATGCCATGTATGTGGTAGCCGCGGTCCCTTCGCATGCCGCCAAACAAACCCATTCCTGTAAAAGCGGCAAGAAAGCCAACTACCTTTCTCACATCTCACATCGATGCAGATCCAGTCAATAAAGCAGTTACTCAGTCCCCAACGGAAGAGTTTCTGGTCAAACCATATAACACCGTTATGAATTCATAGTATACACGCTGCTCTACCCCATATTCGTGCCAGGTCTAGAAAACGCCAATCCCCTCTCCCCCCCTAATCCTGCTTGAGCGGCTTGTAAATCTCCTCAATCCCATCCTTCGTAATAACCATCATCAACAGCCCATCACCAACCTCAATATGCCTCTCCACCGCGCTATCAAACGCATCCTTCACCAGATCCTCCACCACATCCCTCCCCAACAGCACCTTCTCCCTCTCCTTCAAGTTATGCCCAACCCCACTCCCCGGCTCGTACTGGTTCTTGAAGTTCACCTGACTGTCCAAGAACGGCATGATCAAGCTCGCCGCCGCACCACCCGCACGACACTGCTCCCTCTCGTAGCTGCCTACGGGGTCGTAGCTGTACACGGCGCCCTTGCCCTCCTCGTCCAAGCCGCCCAGAATCGCGTGCGCGTAGTACGGGAAAAAGCGCTTCTGGTAGAGGATGATGGACAGACGTTGCGCCGCAGCCTTAACCGTCATCGCCTTGCCGTGCTGGTAGCGGTACAGCTTGACCACGGTGTCGAGGCGCTCCTTGAGCGCGTTGGCGTCGGCCGCGAAGCCGACCACGGAGAGGATCAGGGTTGCGTCGCGCTGTGTCGAGTCGCTGCCGCCGATCTTGAAGACTTTGGGCTCGTAGCGGGTGTTGATGTTGTAGCCGGACGTGGAGCGGGTGTCACCTGCGAGGATGGCGAAGTTGTCGCCTGCGATGGCGAGGGTGGAACCGCCGTTGTCGGTGTATCTGTGGGAGGAGATGTCAGTTTGAGCTGTGGCCAGGGAATGAGAGAACGTACGGGTCGAAGCGGTGTTGCCTGTAGCCATCTGCGGCGGAGGATGGGGCGGCGGACTGGTTGAAGGAGTAGTTGGGCCCGTTCATCACAGGATTCTGGCTGAACATGGCTGCCATCTTGGGCGAGCGAGTCTGGTCTGAGTTGTCAAGTGCGTTTATTTGGGTTGATCGGTGACGAAGATTGATTTGTGGATGTAATGGGTCGTGAGGGTGTGCTGTGGTGGTTTTGATGGAGCTGTTGATGATATGATGAGGTTAGGTTGCGTTGCCAAAGCTGCCTGCTGTTGTAATCGCGGCAGGGGTACCGGAAGCTCCTACGGTGACCTTGAAAGTCGCGTGCGGCAGGACCAAATTATAATTTGGGGACCCTTTAATCGCGGACCACGACACGTTAGCTTAAACCGCCAACCTTGGAGGATAATATTCTACCAATGGATACGTGAGTGCCAAATGATTCACATTGAAGTAATTAATGCTAATTATTGGGAATAGGCGTGCTAGAGGTATCCGGCGCAAGGCGCTGCAGAAAATTGCAGCGCTTTCGGTGACGTCGTCGGGAAAGTCGCAAGGCAACCCTGATCTGGAGCGACTCTATGGCATATTCCCCTCTCGTTCGTATTCGAAGGCGGGACTCAATGGCTATGCCGATGAGGATAATAATGCCCCATTGGGGGGAGTGGCTATGGTACTTTCTCAATTCCGACTGGTCATTTTGCGACATTGCTGACTTACTTTCTTCTTTAGAACATTAGAGAATTCGAAGTCCTACTCGCATTATGCAAAGCCGCGCCGCTTCTTCAAGATTACCAAAGTGCCGAGAGGCTTGCCACGCAGCTGGCGCCATACACCCTCGAAGCGCACACGCAGATTTTCGTCACCTCTCCCTTTTTCAGAGAGATTGAGCCGTCGCCCATCGAGTCGCTGAATTTCAACCTCACCAGCGCCCTCTTGTCACTGGGCATAAACCATCCAGGTCTACAGAGCGCCATATCCAAGAACTTCACCGCGTATCTCGACAGATGTCAATACACCGCAAAGGCAGTCATTTCCAGACAGGGATCTGCTGTGGGAAAGGAGGAGATTGGGAATGTTGAGGATGCGATCAATGTTGCCAGAGTAGCAATCGCGCTACTGGGATTCCTTGATGCAGCCACGATACAAGCCAACTTTTGGACATCCGGTGAAAGGTTGGCCTTAATTACAGTAGTGAAGAGAGTTCTTTCTGAGGATTTCCTGGTGGCTGTCGAGACTGCTTTCTCGAGGATCCGCAACTACCAATCTTCAAATCGCGAGGTTAAGGAGTGGAAGAGACATGTTCGGCACTATGCTGCTACAGGACGCCCACTTGGGGCTATGCTGCTCCAGAGAAGCTTCATGTGGCTTCTGGTCGCGGCATCATCTCTCCTTGTCACGGATACGAAAACTCTCAGAGACAACTGCATCCTTGAGTTAATGATGGGCGACATGACGCCTCGGCCGCTTACATCGCACACTACAGAGGAGTCATTGCCGAGCATCGAGACGATGGCCGAATTTGCCACTGAGGAGATGAACAAGCTGGAAGACGGTGCCGACTACCTCAGAATCGGCTCTGCATGGCAGCAGCGAATTGCCTTTGCTGTAAAGGCGGGTGCACTAACATGCTATCTCAACTGCGTCACCTTCAACGACGACGTGGCTGACGCGGAGAGCCTGATGGTCTGGCTAGAAGAAACCCTTTCTGATCCAATCCAAATGGCTGATCAAACTCTGGCGAATGTTGTCCTTCGTTCAATGGCATTGGTCGCGCAAATTTCTCCCAGCCTAGCGCCAAATATGAGCAAAATACTCCCGCGATTCATCGTGCAAGGCTCTCCTCGAGGCGAGACCGTTGCTGTGGCATCGACCTGCTTGGCCTTTGTGCTGCGTTTACTCTCCGAGGATGCTGTGATAACAACTCTTTACTCACTTGGAAATGTCTTGACGCCAATCAATAGCACGGAAAGGGTCGTCGCACATCAAATCCGAGGCGAAACAGCCAATGGGAACGGCAGCCCTGCGTTTTATGGTGTAAAGCAGACAGGTAGTGCTATATCTCTGGCTGCCGCTGGGGAACTGGAGGTAGCTGTCGCATATGGAAATGTCATCAAAGCTATTCGTGTCATAGCTGAGAGCTGCGCCGATGACAAGATAACGGCCCTTGCTCAAAGTATGCTTCTCCAAAAGATCACCAAAATTGACACTGCTGTTGATGCCGCCATCATCTACGAAGCGGCAGTTCTGGCGTCAACGGGAGCCCCCGTTGAGTTGAAATCGCTCCTCAAACTTTATAGCAGGTTAACCCAAGAGGCATTGTCCGTCGAAAACGAGAGCTTGTTGGCCGCCCTGCTAAAAACTAGGAACTATCTCTCTTCCACCCTGAAGAAGGGTTCGTCGGCTTACGATATTTACTTTGAGTATCTCCTTGAAACAATCATTAGTCGGGGAGATGTGCACCAATTGCATCATACCCGCGAGTCGGACGTTGAGAGTGCAGCTAGGGAGATTGGGACACTGGTTCAACCCTTGGCGTTGTTGATGTCAGCCAACAATCTCGCCGAAGATGAAACTACGGACGATGACACCTGGGCACTCGTACGAGACGCTTGGTTTAATATGGTTGTTCATGGTTTCACTACTTGCACCGAGAGAGGCAGGCAGTATCTCGATGAACTCCGCCTCCTAGCCGTGAACTCCAAGCCGTTGGTTACGGAACAGAGGGGAGAACAACTCGAAAGCGACATAGAACTTAACAGTGTTCTCAGACGAGGCATGAACTCGGAGCACGAAGGTATACAGAAGAAGCGACTAATCTCACTAATTCCGTCGAAGGCAGGCGAGATTCGCAGCCTTAGTTATCGCAAGACTATATTCTTGCATACGGCCTACCTTGTGGAGACACTGCGCGCCGATTCCGGCGACTGTACAAAAGCCATGATCTACTTCCTTGAGCCTGGCATGAGGACAGGCAATATGAGCAGTGTTATGGGAGCCATCACTATGTCGGTGGTAGATACCTACCTGCAGAAGGCTATGTCAGGCGTGGACCCGGCCTTTTCAGCGCCGTGTGTGGCCGAACAACTTGTCTCGATCTTCTGCGGCTGCTGCCACCGTATTGAGAGTGTCCAGCAGGCAGCTACTGCGTGCGCTGACAAAATATTGACACACGTCACGTCAGCGCTCTGTCAGAGATCATCATTGTTTGCGCTTCTTGAGCTACTATCACTCATGTGGATAAGTTGTTTGGAGGCTGAAACGGATGAATATGAGTGGAAGTCATCCTACTCCTCTGCGCGCAGCAAGGTCAAAATTCAGCTCGGAGATAACTTCGAGTTTAGAGGTAGAACGCTAAACACGATTTACAAGAAGGCCAAGGTATGGGTGGTGAATGTTATCAACGTTGCGCCGCTGGATATCAAGGGGCTCTTGCAGACATATCTATCCGAGTACGACGATGACGGAGCGTATGGGCACATATCACTTGGGAGATCATTTGCAGCCGAAATGGGAGGAATGATCCCAGTTACCGACCAACGACTTGGGGCTATCGATCGTCATGGGGACGCCAAAATAAATGCCATCTCCGATTTCGTCGCTCAATATACGACCCGTCAAGAGTATAGATATGCCGAAGGCCTTCCAGATTATGATGCGGAGTGGACCAACTTTATGAAAGTCGCCAGCAGCCGTAACTCTACTTTGGTGGAGGGTCTCGGCATGGAACATGCTGATGCTCTCACGGTGCTCAACTTCCTGGACGCACGAATGCAGAAAGGGAAGTTTATCCCAATCTCTGAGCTGCGTGATATGCTTAGACGGGCCGCTGCATTCCTATGCCGTGCCAAAGGTGACGAAGCTGCTGTTGTCAAGCACCTTGTTGGCATCCCTTTTGCGCACTTCAGCAAGCAGTCAATTAAGCTTGGGATATCTCTTTGGCAGGGAGTGATCAACGAAAATCCAAGGATGGAATCGAGAATCATCATGGAAATCGCCCAGCAGTGGGAGAATACGATCCACATGAAGAAAGGTGTTTTCAATGACGAGTTCAAGTAAGAATTAGATTGCCTTATAATATGAGACGCGCTGACATTTTTTAGACACCCCGATCCCTTCTTTATCAGGAAAGAATATGCCCCTAGTGATAAGGATACACTGCACAAGAAGCAGCAACATGCCCAGAATCTCCTGGCTCCTCACTCGCGTCTACTCCAGTTCCTCGCCAGTCACTTCAACGCCACCCGCCTATGTAGCCCGCACACCCAAAAGACTTTTGTTAGGTTGCTGCAAGCCACTCTTAATGGGTTGATGCATTCGACAGGACACCCGTTGTCGAGAGAATTGCGATTTAACATCATCATGCTTAGTCTGAAAGTCCTGAGACATGGCACTGTATCAACTGCAGCCGGCCAATACCGCCTCAAAAACCAAATGTTAACCGCTGCCCTGAGCTGGTTTTCTTTTGCGCCCTGCTTCACTTTTGGCGGGAATCGTCTGCAGCTCAAGGCAGAAGCTAAGTTGCTATCCGACGTTGCTGCCGGCCTTGACAGCGTGAGGCACATAGGGGCCAAGAATCCCTTCACTCTCCAGCGCCTCCAGGAAAAGGAAGAGCTACTTTTCGCCCTTTTGGAGAACGAGCAATCCAGGCTTCGGGTCTGGCTCGATCCATTTGCCGAGGGGAAAGCTTCGCACCACGCCGAACCTTCAGAGGCTGTTCTTGCACACCTTGTAAAGACTGCGTGGTTTGTCAGCCCCTCCCTAGCAATCAGCTTGGTCACGAGATTTCATTCCGCGAGACTTCACACAGACGTGCGTAATCTGTTGCTCGCCGAGCCGCTGAGGGGGATTAATGACCCCGAGGGGTTGAATATCCTTATGGGTGGCGAATACCAGAGTGATTTGACATGGCAGCTTAAGGTATGTACTTTATTTGAATCGTCTAGAGAATTACTAACAGTTTGTAGTACCTATTGTTTTGGGCCCCGGTCAATCCTATCACGGCAGTCACGTACTTTTTGCCTTCATTTAGCGACAACCCATTCATCATTCAATATGCCATGCGTGCCCTGGAAAGCCATAATGTTGAGGTAACATTCTTCTATGTGCCTCAGATTGTGCAGTCACTACGCTATGATACACTGGGGTACGTGGAAAGATACATTGTGGAGACTGCACAGTTTTCACAATTGTTTGCCCATCAGATCATATGGAACATGAAGGCGAATAGTTACAAGGATGAAGACTCCCAAGTTGTAAGTTGACTTCTACCCAGAGAGAGAATGTAAACGCTAATTTATCCAAGCCTGATGGTATCAAACCAACACTTGACCATGTGATGGGCCGTATGATAGGCTGCTTCACTGGAGCAGACAGGGATTTCTATGAGCGCGAGTTCAACTTCTTCGATGAGGTGACAAGCATCTCTGGTAAGCTGAAACCGTTCATCAAGCGATCGAAACCCGAGAAGAAGCAGAAGATCGAAGAAGAGCTGCGCAAGATCAAGGTAGACGTCGGCGTCTACCTCCCCATTAACCCCGACGGTGTTGTTATCGGCATCGACCGAAAGTCTGGCAAGCCGCTACAGAGTCACGCAAAGGCGCCGTACATGGCTACCTTCCGCGTTAAAAAAGATGTCGCCGCTGAGATGGAAGAAACAGAGGATATGCTTGAGGCGGCCGACCCGCGCAAGCGTGTCCCTGAGAACAGCATCGAGGTGTGGCAATCCGTGATCTTCAAGGTCGGCGACGACTGTCGACAGGACGTGCTCGCGCTACAGATGATCGCTGCCTTCCGCGGCATCTTCAGCAATGTCGGACTCGACGTATATGTCTTCCCCTACCGCGTCACCGCCACCGCTCCCGGATGCGGTATCATTGAGGTGCTTCCCAACTCGGTATCGCGTGACATGCTCGGGCGTGAGGCTGTCAACGGTCTCTACGACTACTTCGTCACCAAGTATGGTACGGAGGACAGTGTGCGCTTCCAGGCCGCGCGCAGCAACTTCGTCAAGTCCCTCGCAGCGTACAGCATCATCGCCTTCCTGCTGCAGTTCAAGGACCGTCACAACGGCAACATCATGCTTGACGACGCCGGCCATCTCATCCACATCGATTTCGGGTTCTGCTTCGACATCGCGCCCGGCGGCGTCCGCTTCGAGCGCGCCCCGTTCAAGCTCACGGCCGAGATGGTGGCCGTCATGGGCGGCTCGTCGAACACGCAGAGTTACCGCTGGTTCGAGGAGTTGTGCGTCAAGGCGTTCTTAGCCGCGCGGCGACACGTAGACGCGCTGTGCCGCATCGTGCGGCTAATGCTTGATAGTGGACTGCCGTGCTTCAAGCCGGAGAGCATCAAGCACTTCCGTGAGCGGTTCGTGCTGGAGAAGAGCGAGCGCGACGCTGCGGTGTTTGTGCGGGGGCTGGTGCGAAGGAGTCATAACAGTTATAGTACGGGTGTTTACGATCAGTTCCAGCTGATGACGAATGGGATCCCATATTAGCGGTGTGTGGTAGTGTGTGGAACAAGATATATAGATAGCGCAAATTTTAATGTAATCACCATCATCATGGCAGCGGTGACATTCAAATGTCTTAGTCTTCAAAAATATTTCATGTGATCCACATATTAATTTGTTCATCAGTCATCAACCAAACCATTGCCCTATTGCGTCTAGAATTATAGCCACCCAACAAATTGACGCCCTTACAGGCATATATTCCGTATCAATTAGTTTTATCGTGAAATATACGAAGTCTAGCATTTATCATCCGCTAACATCCATGCCGGACGTCGAGTCCATGCTCCTGCCTCCCTCTCTCCCCGCATACAGAACTCGCCACTCCCCACTCAATATAGTGGAACCCCCGAGTACGAATATCACCGGGAGTTGAATCGGGATAGGAATAACGGGTAACGTTGCAGCTGAACTTGAAAATAAGGATCCCTCTGTACGGGGTATTCTAGATGTCCCGGATATAAGGATGCATGACAGGGTACCTGCTAGCCTATATGCCCAAAAACTAGACCTCAATATAAGGATACTCGGTTTTCAAGAGTGACTGGCATGTACAGTCCGCAGGACATCATCCTTCTGTAGATGTACTGTTATTGTACGGAACTGTTTTGCTGACCTGAAAGATTTAGGACTTGAAAAACGATTTTGATAAAGAGGTTATACTGTACCACAAATACTGTGTGCATGTCCCCTTTTTCATCCAGCTCCTCCCCTTCGTATGCAGACCTCCCTTATGTACTTGCTTCTTCTATATCCAGCCTCTTTCTATAAGTCTCCCCATCTTTTTCTAAGTCTCCAATGGTGCACCCCAGTCATATCCCCCCTAGTAACCATCACATACACGCCCCTATGTGCCCTCCCCCTTCCCTTGAATGCCGTAACTAATCCATGTCCATGGGCGCCGTATAGCCCTCGATATTCCTCCCCACCGCCCCCCACATCCACTATGAGATCCTCACCCTCCACACTTGTATGCGCGCGGCGCGTACGCACTCTATTAGAACCAACATCTTCACAAGGGACTGCGCCAAGGAAGATAGCCGCCAGGAAGCAGACGGATTGAGTTCAGGCAAAAAGGAATCGCGATGTGGTAGTCCTCGCCACCATGTCCTCCACTGACTCGAACCGACCTCCCGTCCTCCCGTCCTCCCGTACCGCGCGTGTGTCCCTGAGCTCCGAGTGGTTTCTCTTGTGAGGGGTAAGGGGTTTGCTTCTTGTCGTCAAGCTGGATTTGCCTTCTATCCCACGCTGTGTTCGAGCATCATCTTCCACCTATTGCCGGATGGCTCACCCACGCCTCCTAAGCGACAAGATCTGCCACCAACCAACTCACGAATCCATCGAGTCGCCACTGAGTAGTTTGCACTGAGCATTTCACGAACCGAACAAGCTCGAGGACTGCCAGCTCACGAACTAAACAGACTCATAGACCGAATAAACCCACGAACTGAACTAGCCAACGAACAGAGCAAGCCCACAAATCCATCAGGAGCCGGCTCACAGATCCAGGAACCGAGGAACTTATTGACAAATCCACGAACCAACCGGCTCTCGAACCTACCTGATCACAGACATACCTGCCCACGAACCTACCTATGCACAAGTCCAATCCATACGAGCGCGCATTCACGAACAAAATCCCCTCGCATCCCAATATGAACTAGCATTCGCGTCATTACCAGCGTAAGCATCAACCGCCTCCCTAGTACCAACAGCGGGCAGTATCTTAAGGAGGTAGTATCAATTGCAGCAGCATCAGCAGCAGAAGCATCAGCAGCAGAAGCATCAGCAGCAGAAGCATCGGTAGCAGAAGCATCGACAGTAGAACCATTAACAGTAGATCCATCAACCCGTCAACAGCGTCAACAGAAGCATCAACAGCAGAAGCATCAAACCATCAGCAGCAGAGGAATCAACAGTATAGACATCAATAGCAGGAGCATCGACAGTAGAAGCATCAAACCATCAATAGCATCAACAGGAGAAGCTCATCAACAGGGGAAGCATCGACAGAAGGAGGATCAACAGTAGAACCATCAAACCATCAACGGCATAGGCGTCGACAGTATAACCATCAAACCATCAACAGCACAAGCATCGACAGTATAACCATCGACAGCAGAAGCATCAACAGTAGAAGCATCAACAGCAGGCAGCGCGAGGGCAGCATTAGCCCACCCCTTAGCATCAATAGAAGACAGCATCAATCGGCAGGCAGCATCGGCACCAGCCTGCCTCCTTACCGTCGACAGCATGCCGCATCAGCCGGTAGCTTCAACCAGCAGCATCAACACTCGTCTTTACCATCAACAGTGGACGCCATAATCCAACCTTCCTACCATCGACGTCACACAACATCAACGAGCCTCAAAACCATCAACATAACACTACACATAAACACATGGGGGGACTAAAAAGACTAGAAACACTTGGAGCTCATATGCATAAAACACACACAAGCATGTAGAACACCTACATGACTCCTATATGACCTCCTAGCTGTTTAACTAGCTGGCCGAGCGACTGGCCGGCCAGCTAGCTCCATATATACGAGTTCGCGCCTGGCCCTATCGGCAGAGGCCCCTGAGCAAACTCAAGGAATAAGCAGGCAAGCACGCGGGCGGGCAAGAAGACAGGCAGACAAGCACACAGGCGGACAAGCATGTAGGAGGGCATGTAGGAGGGCATCCGGGCAGGCAGGCAGGCAGGCAGGCAGGCAGATAAGTGCACATCGCGCAATGGCTAGTCGGCCATGCATCCCTCACAACCGCACTTAAGCGCAGCCCCTTCCAGCCCCTCCCTACCTCCCCTCCCCGCCCACCTCCCTCCCACCTGGACCTCCTGCCCCTCCAAACAGCCCAATAAGTATCCGCCCAACCATCGTCTCAATCTCCGTCCCATCCCGCGCGATCTTCACCTCCCTCCCCGCGTTCCACGCGTTCTTCAGGCCACGAGTCCGAAAGAACGGCACCCGCCGCGTCGACTCCCATTCAACGCTAAAGGGTTTGCCCCATGCTGCCCCTCCCGCACCTGTACCGGCCAGGGGAGGGGAGGGGGACTCCTCGTCCCCACTCCCACTGCCCCCGTCCCCATTACCGTTGCCACCGGATTCCGTATCAGCAGAGGCACCCGCGCCGTCAGCTTCCCAGAAGATAGTCCCGCGCGCAGAGTCATCGATGATACGCCCCCGCGGCGCCGTAGCAGAAGCGGGTGTGATCGTTGCGGTGGGCTGGTCGGGGTCATTTAGCGCCGTTCCTCCTGCCGCCCCTGCCGCCCCTGGTTCGGCAACAGGGGTGGCGGCAGAGGCCGGAGCGGGCTGAGGAGGGGCGAAGGAGATTTTAGCCGCTGGATCTTGATTTATAGGGGATGTCATGCGGGCGTAACCGTAATACTCGCCTGATTTATTGGCGGAAAAGATGAGGTAGACGCTCTCGGCTGTCTAAAAAGGGATCATGATTAGCTCGCGCCCTAGATTTAGGGTGCGGAGTCAAGGGGTTGCAAATTCAAGGGTGACGGGGGGATACGCTAGGAGGAAGAGGTGACACACCTTATAGGCCTTATCCAAGGCTGCCTCATTATGGGACTGTGTAGCCCAGACACCATTGCGCACGCTCATCTCCAGGTCCTCGACCGTCAAGCTCTTGACGATGAAATACTTGTCCTTCGCAGGCACGCCCGCCCCCTCGTCCACAGCTGGCGCACCATCCCCATCCTCATCCTCCTCTCCGTCCACATCCCCGCCTGTTTCCCTAGCCCCAGAGTCCACCTCCGCCCTTCCACCCGTCCCAACCAAAGCCGCCGGTCCAGTTGGCACCCCCCCTGGTACACTTGCCGCGCTCCTTCGCAGTCTGCACACGAGCCTTACCCCTTTGAGTCTCGAATCGTGAAACCGGGCCATGGCGGCTGCACACGCCTCCTCTGTCTTGTAATTTACGAACGCGCAGCTACTCTTAGAGATTAAGAAAACGCTCAGGATGTCGTCCGTCGCGTCCTGCGCGAAATGGTCTTTCAGGTCCACGACGCTCGCGCCAGGGGGAAGGTTCCCGACCCATAGCGCATGGCCGGATTGCTTGGGTTTGCGTGGCGGGCCGCGGATCGTGGTGGGTATGCCGGAACTGGAACCTAGGGCTTGTTATGTTCTTGCTCTCATGGCCAAAAGGGATAGAGGCAAGGGCTTCAAATTTTCTCACCTGCGCTACTGGCACGTCCAACGTCCGAGCTAGCACCGACACTCAGCTGCTCGCTCGGCCGACGGCTCGACTGATTAGAGCCACCGTGTTGCGGCGGAAATACGCCCCCCTGAAACACCTGTGTCTGCCCCGCAAAAAGCGCCGCCTGCTGATAGTAGTACTGGGAGTTTTGCTGCTGCTGTTGCTGCTGGATGCCCTGTGGTCGCTGCTGCTGTGCGAAGCTCTGTCCTGGATATTGCTGCTGGTTCATGGGCAGGCCGCCCTGGACGGGCTGAATGTGGCCCCCCGGACCTTGGAGGTACATCCCTTGGAACTGCTGTTGCTGGAACTGCAGGGGATACTGTGAATTTGTTTGCTGGGTCCGCGATGGCTGTCCCGAGGGGGCCTGCGCGAATGGCTGCTGCAACTGGTACGGTATGGCCGCGTTTGGAGGGAGTGCCTGGTATCGCTGTGGCGTCTGTTGCACAAAGCCCTGGCCATAGTTGGGGTCTGGTAGTGCTCCGGCAAGCGCTCCCATGTTGAGCGCCGTGTGTCGGCCGCCGCTGCCTTGGGACTGATTCATGGTCGGTTGCTGCTGCGCCGAGGACGGGTAGTTCATCCCGGCTTGGGCCTGGTAGTAACTCTGCTGATTGTGGTACTGCGAGTCGTCATCTTGGGGTTGGGAGCCGTACTGGTCTCGTAAATGCTCAGGGAGGTCCGACATCCCGCGTTTAGTTGATACAGCGGATATGGGATTTCGGCGTAGGCAGTCGCTTGGTGTCACTTCGTCGCTGGTGTGGTGATGAGAGAGAAGAAGCGAGCACGGGGTAGGGCATGCGTCTCACAAGGTCGGTCCTATTCTATACCATGGTTTAGGCGTTGCAAAACAGTGAGCAATGTGGGCGAAAGGGGTATGCGCTGAGGGGTTCTGTTGGTATGGGGATATCCAAGAGTCCAGAACGAATTATGGGTGGGGAATGAGACGCGGGAGAGGCTGCGAGCAGCTGAGAGGGGGGGCGTAGGTTGAAGTAGGGTGTGGCGAGTGACAGGTTTGAGGCTGGTAAACTTGGACACAAACATAAAAGGTACGCCACAGATGTGACGGGAGAGGGAGAGGAGATCTTCAGGGCCGGCACTAGAGAGACAAGAGACAAAAAAGGATAGCTCTCATCTGTTGGGTGGAGTTGGCAATTGGGGGTCACGCTGGCGAATCTTGAGAAGTTGGCTAGTCGTGACGGGTTTCCTCTAGTTTTTGTCGCTCTCGCGCGGGGAGCGGGTCGTGCTTTCCGGGGGGCTTGATCTTGTCGAGTGGGAGGGGGGAGGAGCTGGCCAAGCTGAGGTGAAATAGGTAGAGTTGGATAAGTTGGTGTATGTGGCTGGTGGCGGAGCTTGTGTATGAGATCAAGTCCGCGCGTGATGGGCGGATAGGGAGAAGCGCCGTAGATGAAGCATGGGGATCGTCGGGGTGGGGGGAGGAAGGGAGGAGCGGGAGAAGGATGGTTGGGTGGATTTGGGAAATGGGAAATGGGATTGTTGGAGATTTGGAGAGTTGGAGTTGGAGTTGGTTGTTGTTTGTAAGCTCAGGCTCAAGCTCCGGATGGGGACGAGAGAGTGGAGTTCGAGGGGTATTAAGCGCCGTCGTTGGGCCAGAAGGTGCGATGATGATGGTTAGTGGTGCCCGGTATGGAGAGAATGGAGGATAGATAGGCAAGACAGGGTAGGGCAGGGCAGGAAGGCAGGTGCGAGTGGGAAAGCGGGGCCGGGTAGGGAAACAAACCCCTCTGAAAAATTAGTAGAAAGCTAAATGATCCAAGGTTGTAGTCGTTAGTGGTATAAGAGGGTATGAGAAGCTATAAAACGGGACTAAACAGGAAATACTAGGCGTAAAAGTGAGAGAGAAAAAGAAGCGCCAAAGAGCAATGATGGCGACGAATATCAGAGTGTTGAACAGTGCTAGAGGTAAGACACAAGACACAAATAAGGCCCCAGTCCCGTTCACTAGCTGCGGCCGCGTGTGTCCTTCCAATATAGGACAGATACTAAAATATTATAGCCAAGTACGGCGTTTGAGCTAAGGAATAATGGCAAGGAAGGAACACCCAGTACCGAAAGCATCACTGGATATGGAAATATCCCTTAATCGCCTCATGGCCTTCATGGTCTTCGCCGCCCCTCGGACTCCCGATTTCGCTTTCCCTTTCGCCCACAGATCAGCGGGGCCATGTGGGCAGGCAGGCACGGCAGGGACTGCCCGTATAATATTACCTGCATCGAGTGCATGTGTACAGACGAGTTACAGCACAGTACATGCATGTGTTGTACAGTGCAACCCGTACAACATGCATACTAATACGGCATAACGAGTGCAGTATAACGAATACAACAGGGTCTTTGCGGGGAATGGAGCCTGATGCTGAATGGTGGTGGGCTGTAGTGGGGGAAGTAAGGGGGGGAGGGAAGGGGGAAACTTTTGACGGCTATGCAGTATGTTCCAAACATACGAATGCATTAAAAAGAGATATACATAATATGTTGTATGGGTACAGTAGATGTCCGATGTCTATTAATGATTAATGTTCCTTTTTCATAAAGTGATCACACACACACACACAGCAGCAAACCACAACGAAGAAGGATGTGCCTACGGGAATTGATGTTTGGGGGGGGGATCGGGGGGGTACACCGTGTACAAGACATAAAGCACATACGATGGTACTGTGGCGTCGAGACCCAGGGATTAGCAGAAATGATGGAGTGGGGGATATATGGGGGGTCGACAAATGATGGGATTGCCAAATTGCTGACCCGAGATTGAGATGGGAAAGTTCAGATTGCTGATAGACCCTGACTCCACACGTTCGCTACGATTGTTCCTTGGTCAAGCTGAATTTTAAAGGTGGGGGGAGGGGGAGGTTATTCTAAAGGGGGGTAAGGGGGGGGAGGGAGGTGGATGGGGGTGGATAAGGGGAAAGTTAGTGTTGGATTGGAGCAGGAGGAATAGGGAATTAGGGGAATTAGTGGTGACACCCGTTCCGCTCCGTACACAGTACACACAGTGCACACGGAGCTCTACCAGGCTCTAACATACTAATTTACGGAGTATGCAGCAAGTACTCTACGACGATGAGGAGGGGAACATTTGAGATCCATCACCAGCTGAACGCTATTAAACAGGACCCTGTCATTAGGAATGCAGTGTGAATGCAGCCACAACGACTACCACCACTAACCAACAGTCGCCAACTACTTCCATCATCCATCTAGATCCACCAATGATCTGCTGCACAGCGCATCTTTCAGCCCTTCAGGCCACCGCTGAGATGGCCCGGCTGCACCTCTGGAACGATGCGATGGGACGATGTGACTATGCGACGATGCGTGGAGGATCTTAGAAGGCGGCCGGCCGTCGCTGCGTCAACGGTGTCTGTTGGAGGATGTTGGTTGTGGTCGGTGAGCTGAGTCGTGTGGTGCATCGGTGGATCGAGTCAGGCTTGTCCGTCTCTCTGTCCATCTGAAGAATGGTGGGCAGAGTACCAACACGGCCGGTCCAGCTGAGCGGGCACGGTGAATGGGATCTTCGATGACGAGGCGGCTGGATCGAACCAAAGTAATCCTTCAAGATCTTGGACACGCGTTACCAAGATGTGCATGGGTCTCTCCTCTCAACAATAACTCAACAATAACTTGACATTGTCACTGTCATTTTCATCTGCCACTCACTGCGACTAGCACGTGAAAACGGCTCACCCGTCGCAGATGCCGTACTTCACCAATAACGGACAACGGTAATCCGTGGCTGATGTCTTTTTAACCAAGATAGCCAAGGCTGCCTTGGAAGACACATTCGCCACGCCTACTGCTGTAAGAACCATGGTAAGCTGTAAAATATACAGCCAAATACAAACTTGACACCGCGGTCGCCACTGCGGATCTTGTGGCCTAGACCAAAGAGGCGACGTCGTGGAGATGTCCAAGTTTATTTGTGGGCTGCGGGAGTCCCTCCGTGGACACTTATCTGATCGCATGGCAAAAACCAAGTTACCGATTGATCGATTGATCGATTGATCGATTGATTACACTACAACACCAGCCGTGAGGAACTCATAAATCTATCAGTAATCAAACAGTAATCGCAACCATGGCGGCCTATTCCAGAGGCTACAAAACTCCCGTAGTGTCCTCCTTGCCACTTGGCGGCAAAAACCCGCCGAGCGGACCCTTCCTCCGAAAAAAAATAAAAAATACCGAGATGAGATGTGACGGCAAAATTAGAATGGGAAAGGGGAGCCGCAACGCTATGGGATTTACACTGATTTCCATCCCCTTGAATCACACCGCACCGGAGGTGTCTCCGGTGAATCCCTTCCAACGACATGATACGTCTATACACTAAAACCATACTATCTATAGTTACAGTACGTACAAAGCTCGTGAGACACTCAGAGAGCTCCCTGGCGAGATTACTTCGATTATATAACGCCACAGTCAAGCACGTGAGCCGGTGAAAGTGACAGGTCATGGATTAGTGAACGAGGGGAGGAGCGATAGAGGGAAAGTGCTAACGAGGAGAAGCGCGAAAGAGGGAAAGTGCTAACGAGAGGAAGAGCGAAAAGGGAAAGAACGAACCTAAGGGGAAAGAGCGAGTTGGAAAGCGCAAATGAGGGAAGGAGCGACTGTGTGCCATCCATCCCTTCCTCTTTCAAGCATGATACAGGTAGTGAGTTCTGGCCAATGAGTCAGCGCTTGTGACGGAATTGGTGATGACAGCGGGCCAGAAGCGCCTACCTGTCTCTGAAGAGGCGATGATGGACGTAGAGTTCGTTGATCGTCGTCGCGGCGATGGGGGGTTGCTCCCTCCCTATCTGCTCTCCGAGACATGACGTGCTCCACCTTTCGCATTTACATTTCCGAATCGTCTCGAAGACAAGACATGCCTCCCTCCTCAGTTCCCCTCCCTCGCCCCTTCCTCTCGCAGTCTTACACCTAACACACACATCACACATGCACTCTATCAGTTACAACCCCTCCCCCCATGGCTAGACAGATAAGCGGTTAGTCACGACAGAATCATGATGATAGCCGGCGACGTGGGGGTTGCTACATCTATAGGCATACTAGCACTAAGGCGCGATTGCTCCCTGGAAGAAAAGCAGTAAGCGCACGGAAGATGCCATTACGCATAAAAGAGGGGTGGAAGGTGATGAAACGGATGTAGTCACTCCATCAGATGCACGCTACCCGTTATATTGGCCTAGGGGAGGGGTGGCAGGTGACGCGAAGCATCTACATACGGCACAATCGCATGCACCCTGGGGGTTAGGAAGAGGGATAGGTGACGCGATGGATGCGGTTACAGAAATATGATGCGCGCGCTCTGAAGGCGGGGCGTTGGAGGCTATGGATATGATCCATGGGGGTGCATGCATCTACGCCATGAGACGCCGGCAAGTGTGTAAGCGCCCCCGACTCTCCCCTTACGCCTCTAACACCCGGGCTGTAGAGAACGCGGCAGTTACTAGCGACAGGGATGTATGGTTCAGAGAATATCTTCCTGCATTCCCGTATGCTCACTACACTGCATCCGTACAATTAACTACTCGTACAACTCCCATCCCTAGTTTCGAGTTCCGCCTCCCCTTCTTTCCTCTCTCCCTCTGTCCGAATACCCCGCTTCTTAGATGCATTCCATCTTCCGCCTCCCCGAGTCCATCAAATGCGCAAATATCTATACCGAAAGAGAAAAATAGCAATCCCATATGTCGAACCCCTGAAACGCCGCGCTCCTTCTGTGGAGAGAGCGCTGAATGCTCGCCTATCTCTCCCTCATATCCTCGATCCTCTTTCTTCGGTATCGCTCGTAGTTAGTCGGCTACCACTCGCACTAGTCCAGCTCAGTTCCATCCCATCGCTCTTATTCGCAACCTCGGATACCGGCTGCTCGATCAGTCGATATGTCGGCCGCGGCTCTGGAGTTTGTGGATTCCCACATCGTTGGTATCTATAAAGCGATGGCTCCACGCCTTGACTCGCGCGCGTGCAGCCATGCTTGAAGGCCGCAGAAGACAAGGAAGAACTGCATAACCCGTCAGCCTTCTGCACAACCAATTCACTTCCCTTCCCCCCGTCATCCCCATACATCTCCACCCATCCCCCAGATTTCCAGGCAGCCTCCCATACCCCCCTGGCCGGCGCCGGCCAAAGAAACAACCCCACGCCACAGCACAGACGGAGAAAATAAAAGAGTACCTACCCCATAAACACCCACAGCCCCAAACGCCGTCGCTGCTACCGTGGGTCCATCCTCGGGATCTTCGTTGCTATCCATCAGGCTGTGGTGGCTTGCGTTAAACAGCGCGCCGAGGACGGAGAGGATCACGATTGCGAAGACGGAGATGACGATGCTGGTTCGTATCGTTAGCTGTGTGCTCGGATCGCGCGGGTAGTTGGGGATTGGTAGTAAGATGGTGGGGGGGATGCGGTAGGGAGAACATACCATGACCAGGCATGCATGATGCTGACGACGGGCTTCATATTTGCGACGGTGGGGGATGTGATGAGCGATTGGCGGTTGATGTGATATAGGAATGTGTAGCTCTACTGTTTGAAGCGGCGGAGTGTCGGTGAATATTGAAAGCCGTGATTAGAGAGCTGGGGTATTGATGGAGCTGTAGCTTGGAGCTCGAGGACGGAGATGGATCGATGTCGTCGCCTGATGACTAAGCGAATACCATCACGTGATAACATGGTTGCTTTTAGCGTGGTAAGGGGTAGTACTCCTAAGGGGACGGGGTCTTACGGGCTAATCTACTCATTCTCAGATGCGCAACATTGTTTTTCAAATATAATCTTCTCTAAATATCATATCCTCCACGTCATGCTTATCTACCATCATGGGCTGAGGCCAATGTGAAGAAAGTATAAATAGCAGCGCAGTAGTGGTTTATCCGGCTCCGCCGTGATCCCTGCTGGAGCTAGGACAGTTGATTGGGAACTCCCTTGGCAAGCGTTCAAGGTGGCATTGTCAAACGCCCCAAAGCTTAGTCGGGTCTTACAAGGAGAGCAAAGGAGATGTAAAACAGATCAAACGCGTTTGAGATACTTGTCATTTATTGCAATACATTCGTTTCTAGCATGTTGCCGCCATGATCCTGCTACCTGCCTTCCTCCGCATTGCCGTCTTCCTTGCCTTTGGCGCCGGCGTCGTCCTATACTTCCATCTCATCACTGACCCCGGGACGCCGAAGTTAATAAATCTCCATCCCCAAGCGCCGGAATCCAACAATACCTCATCTAACGATGCTTTCAACTTCCCACCCCTCGACTCCGAGGCTATCCGCAGTATATGCGCCGACACCCAGTGGAATCCAGCCCTAGTATTCACGTGTTCTGAGAGCGTCGGCGGTATTGGCAACATCCGCAATTCCATTTTGAACTGCGTGCGCTTCGCCATTTCCGCCGGTGCCACTCTCGTTGAGCCTACCATCGTCCTGCGCAATGACGCCGACAGTGCCGAGATCCGCACGGGTGTCAAGACGGACATAGGTTATATGTTCGACCCTGCGCACTTCCGCGAGTCGCTATGACGCCGACAGTGCCGAGATCCGCACGGGTGTCAAGACGGACATAGGTTATATGTTCGACCCTGCGCACTTCCGCGAGTCGCTACGCCTTTCTTGTCCAGGGATGAAGGTGTATGACCGGATCGAGGATCTGAAGGGAGTCGCATTCCATGACCCGATTGCGCTACTCCCGGAGTCGCTAGAGGAGAAGGTCCCGTCAACGGGATTGCCGCACCCAGAGAAGTGGCGGGAATCCTTTGAGGCCTGGCTCGGCCAGCACGTCGGGCCCTTACCAAAGGGAACGGTTACCATTAATCTCCAGCGCTCATACCTCACCTACCCCATCTACAGTGACGGCGAGAATTTTGCTCTTGCCTTCGGCAAGCTCCTCAAATTCCGCACCGACACGCGCATCCTCGCCACTAAAACTCTCCTCGCCATCGCCACCAATGCATCCTACTCCGCCGATCTCTCCCAGCCCATTCTCCCCGACTTCTTCTTCGGCGCGCACCTCCGCACCGAGCATGATGCCCAGCTTGGCTGGCCCGCACAAGACTGGCTCTATAGCCGCTACGAGACGCAAGCCAAATTCTATTTTAAGCAGGCCCTTGCGTTAGGGTTGGAACGCGTGTACATTGCGTCTGGTGATCAAGAGGAAGTCGTCAAGTTCGCGCACGAGGCCGCCGAGAAGAATATCACCGTTTTGACAAAGTTTGATGTACTTGGCGCCGAGGATGCGGCGCAGCTAGAGGCGCTGACATGGGATCAGCAAGGGATGGTGGATTTCTTGGTTATGCTGCGCGCATCGCAGTTTGCGGGCGTGGGACATTCCAGTTTTGCATGGAATATCGCGCTGGTTAGACATGTGTTTGCGCAACAGAGGGATCATTTGAGGGGGCCGCAGCTGTTAAATGATGAGCTTAGTGAGATTCTTGGGTATCCGAAGCAATATCCGGAGTATGCGAATTGTTTGTGGCCGTAGAGGGGGCGGAATTTGTATACCAATGTTCTGTAAGTTAGACGATTTACCATGCAGCTGTTAGCGCATATAGACGAAGAGATGCTAGTATTTCTTGGTTTCTGCTATGATCGATTTACCTATTATTGCACCAATGCTTCATACAAAGAAGAATACTATGCACCGAGATCTGAATGCTTTTTTAGATCGGCGAGAAGAGTGCGGGCCGTCCCTTTACTCTGGAGGAAAGGTGGATAATCTCATCCTTGGCAAATATCGGCGGATATCGGAATTCCAACCACGCCTAAAATCCGAGCTTACTTTCGACTCATACTCTCTGTCCCTATCCCATCTTTTTAATTCTTCGTTTTCATCCCACAACCATAATATAATCTTCTAATATCTCATACTATCACATCATGCCACCCGTACTAGGTCTTCGTCAGCTATCCGGAAACCCATCGTTCCTCTCCATCCTCCGGAGCCTTGTTTTCACATATCCCGTGACACAGGAGCTTCTCACATCTTCGACATTCAAGCTTATAAATCCCCGGAATCATGTCATTGTCACCGACCAAGTATCAGTGCACCTACCTGCATCATCCATCTCGGGCCTGAGCGATGAGGCTGTCCTGGCCTTGTTCACGCGCGGGTTTTTCGGCGGGAAAGTGTTTGCTATCGAGCGTCTTTATATGAAGATGGGTGGGTGGAGGATGCTACCAAGCGGATATACCGGTAAGCTTCTAGCCAGTGGACCCCATCATATCGAGCTGTTCGCTCATCGCGGAATATAGGTTTTGAGAGTCTCCCTACAGAGAGGATAGAGTGGAACCGTCACAATATCCCCGCCATGTCCTTTATGCCTGTGGGAGATATTTTATTTGGGGCATTTATGCTTGTCGACTCGCATCTCAAATCGACGCCCTCTGATCCGCTACCTAGCTACCTTGATTTTGGGTTCGGATCAGACAGGGGTAATTTTGCGGGCTGTCATAGGTTCTCACTTCATAGGGGCCTGGAATCAAAGAAGCATAGCGATATGAGCAGATCCAATGTTCCTGGAGCTGATTGCGAGGCAGATTTGCTAGAAGAAGGCGAAGTGGAAGTGAGGCTCGAGCATTTCAGGTGCAATCCCAGCAAAAATGTCCCTTCCTGGGCAGAGTGTATCCCTTGGTTACATTATTGGTATGCCAAATTTCTGTTTGCGGACGGCATTAGCAGCGTGTTAAGGCGATGAGATGAGGTATTGTTATTGGAGTCACTAAAGGGGCGAGAATTCTCACGGCGTTTGGAAGGGGTAAAGGACATCTCCCATGGTGTATGAACAGATTAAAGGGTATCCCTCATAGTTTATGGGCAGGCTGGAGGAAACCTTCAGCGGCGTTTAAGAGGTCAATTTCCATATGTATAGCTAAAACTCTCTGCTAGAATGTACGATATCTCAATAGGGCCGATGTGGCCTTTTAAACTCTACAAGTAGGCATCAAACTGGCCTGATACTTGAATTTACGACTTCTTAGTATACCGGCAGCTTAAAAGCATCAAAGTCATACAGCCAAGTATCAATAGAAGCCTGATCGAACTCGCATTTCAACTTCTTCCCATTGCCAGTCCAGCGCGGCCTCAGCGGCCAGAGGCATATCTGTTGGTTCTCACCTATGTGATCGCCTTGGAGTACAGTTGCGTTGAGCGTGGCAGGTGCAACACCATTCTCGACCCAGTCAATGAGAACCTCAAGATTTGTCTGAGGGAACGGTCCATTGGGCTGAGTAGGATTGGGGCTGCAATGTGCGGCACCTGGGACGAGGAAGAGGCGATACCACTCGTTGAGCGCTGTATTGCCATCTTCGAAGCTCAGGTCTGGGTACATGATCTGACGGACAGATTCGTGGTAACGTACTGATGAAGCGGCTGGGATGCTGTTATCGGATTCACCGTGGAAGTGAAGGATCTTCCCGCCTGCTGTATGGAATAGCGTCAGATCAGGCCAGGTTGTTTGGAGAGAGTCGTCGTATTTATGCCAACTTTTGAGGATCCAGTCCCTGAGCGTGTCGCCGGTGACACCGTCGATGTTGGCAAAAGTGGAGCTATCCACCATGTCGATGAACCTTAACACAAACTCGGAAGCATAGTTGCTAATACTTAGCTCCCATGAATTTGTTTCGGAGTTATATTGTGTCTGGGCATCAACAAAGGTAGCGGAAGGTTGGTAGGAAAGATAGACTTGGCGCCCCTGAGTGTCTTTTATGCCATTGGTGATTCCTTTGGCAACGGCCACTCCTTTAGCCGAAACGGTGCCATTCTGGGCTGGAGTGGCAGGCGCAAATTGGGAAGCTGCTGCTGCGGCGCAGGAGTAAGGTTTGCCAACAATCGAGTTTAAATTAAAGTGCAACTTGCAGAGGTCAGTCCGGGCTACTACACCGTCTGTCTTTCCATCCAAAGGGTCACATGCTGCGATGGTCTCATTGATAATCTTTTCTAGTTCGCATGGTGGAGGATAGTAGTCGAGATTTTGTTCGACGACATTAGACCAGAGATGCTGAATTTGCTGATGAGCGAAGCGGAATGCCGGGGCTCCTGTAATGGCGCCATCCCATTCATCGTCAAACCGCTGAATCTGGCTCCATCCATCCCGACCTCCTTCAGAGCAGCCTTGGTAATATGAATAAAGCTTTGTGTCGCCCATACTGAAAAATTGCTTGGTGAACTCTTTCCCAATCACACTCAGCTCATGGATAGCCTCATATCCAAACATATATAACGCATCCCAGTTGGCTGTACCATTCTCAAGAGGCCAAACTTGATCAAAATTCGTGCTGAAGCTTCCGAAGCCGCCATCAGTAGCACCGGCAACAGCACCGTACGTGACACCTCCTGGTAATGAGCCGCTACCCGAGTTTATAGCATAACCACCACCACCAGTGGATAGGTATCGGTTTTTGAAGGTATCTGGAGTTGGGAGCCAGTACCACACATGCACCTGGTCGTCTGCTCCATTGTGAGAGTATGCAAAAGTAACATTGCAATAGTCGAACACAGCATCGGGGAAATTGTTGTCGCCGTTGGCCAAGGCGTCTGTGACTATGTTGGCAGTGACTGACGACGAGTCGATGACTATGCCATTGATAAGGCTGTCAAATACCAGCGAGGACTGAACGTAAGATGGTGTGCAGACTTCAGTGATAGTAGTGGCTCGGGCAATGGCAACAGATGTTGCTAAGATGGTAACCCAAGATGTGTACCCCATGTTGGCTAGGACAAAGGATAACGGCGCCACTTCGTCAATGATACGGTGGGGAGTGAATCGCAAGATGGGAAGCGATGCGCTATATTTATGTTATTTGTTCCTGGACCCTATATAACCCAGTCCTTAAATGAAATCCACCATCGTGCCGTGTCTCCACAAAGCTTGTGCCCGGGCAGTTTTGCTAATAAAAGCGCAGTTTACCCATATCAAATTAAGCTATCAAACGCAAACTTAGGCTTGTGAGTAACGAGCTTAATTTATCGGAGATCCATGTTGCGCCGTCAATATTTCATTACCTGCCAGGGATTCCTGTGGGAGCTAGCTCCCAGAATAGTCTCCATAACGAAAACGATTCTAGCACAGATGCGCATTAATAGTTGCAGAGATTCAAATCGCGCATAGAATCCCACTTTCAGCACAATTCTTCCTGGTTGGCATACAGTCATGCGCGAAAGTATTAAAAAATAGTTGTGGGGTGAACTCCAACGTCATGGAATTAACCTCAGCCATCCAGTGGGTTGGAGATTGGGATTGTGGGACATAGCGTGTGGGACGTTTGTGGGGATGGACGTGGGGATGGGCGTGGGGATGGATTCGCTGGCTCCGGAACGAGTGTGCGCACCCAGCTTGTTCTCATATATCCTCTACCACATGAATCGTGTAAGGGCGCACACGGACATGCAAAATAGTTGTCCCCCTGGAGAAATACAGCTTCATACAGCGTTATAGCCCTCTCATTCTTTTTACAATGTTTCGCATTGACAGTAATGTTTAATTTGACCGTAGAGACTGTGATTTGCTAATGCGCAGGCATTTCATAATTCGGCTCAAAGCCAGCCCAAAAAAGCACCTGGAATATGAATACTCGCATAAAATAATCAACCTTCCACTACCAAACCGTCCAGAAGCACACAACAGAGTTAGCTCCTCACGTCGGGTTCTGCCTCGGCGGGCTCTGTCGTAGCGGGTGTGGTAACGGCGGGTATATACCAGTTCTTGTGGCCGTTGCATCAGATGGAAATTTATCCGTGCCATACCAAAATCTAAAGTATGTCCGTATATGGAGTTCTGTTATCCAATCAAAGTTCGCAACTGTTTGAAGACAGACCCTTAAAGCCCTAGAGCACATAAAACGTTAGCTAGCACGCTCTGTAATAACTGCTGGTATCTTGTACGAACACGCTTTGGGCCTTTTCCCTCTCGGAGACAAACGTCGGTCCTGGCAGGGCCTCGAACATACACTTAACCTACAATTTAACTGTTAGTGAACCAGTCTAACACATAATTTTTAGGTTTTACTATGTGAGACATACCACAGCTATTAATTGCTGCCAGAATGGTTCTCGGTGTGCTCTAGTTGTGTCTATATCGGCTCTTGGTGCAAGATCCACACTATAGTTCAATTAGCCCTGAAATTTATAAGGAGTGGTGACGTATACTTCAACATAGTTTTATCCTCGGTATGTTCTTTTGCTGGAGTTGAATAATCGTTTTCATCGAAGAGATGTGTCTCACTTTTCTCGACGAGAAAGGAGTCGGCGGTAACTTCAATGCCAGTGGTATGAATAGGAACCCTAGTAACAGCGGCACTCGCATGGTGAATGCAGAAGCCTAAAATGGCAAATAAGATAGTAAATCCTTTCATGTTGAAGGCTAGAAGAACTCAAGATAGTTGGACCTATGTCGAAGTTAAATTGCCTCAGATAATTTTGGGGGGGAGATGGGGGTCTCTACTTATACATGTTTCAATATGAACTCAATGTTGCTATGTTCAACTAGCTTGCTAGGAGTAAATGTAAGCCGGATCTGTATAATGCACTGAAAATATGATATTATGCAACAGCCAATAGATCTTAGGGTGTGAATTTTTGACGTGTTGTAAAGTTGCTGGCTAAGAGGCAAGGGGCTGCCCATCAATCAAAAACATTCTAGTGCCAATGATCTCCCACGGGCTTTGCGGTAGCTCCATACAACATTGGGCACCAATACGAACGGAAACGTGAGGGTGTAGGGTAAATACGAGGGTGACACTAGAATATAGGCAAGGGGAAAGTCAGGCGATGAGGTCGTCTGAATAGTGTAATCGTATGACTCAAACCTCCTTTGCTGGTACATCCAGGGACTCGCTCTCCAAATGCAGTGTAGCATCATGTCAGCACACTACCATACATAGGTGTCTTAAACACAGAATTGGCTGCTATGGCACTTTGTCTGATACGTCACTGTTTTGCTAGCCATGGTTTCATATTTACTGCTGTCATTTTACTACTATGTGGTTGCGCCACGCTTAGAGTATGTGGCCTCTGAAAGGAAAGTCCTCAAGCAAACTAGGCCTCGAAATTGCAATACAATTCTTGGAAATATATATCAGATTAAGAAAGAATTAGCGGATGTAAGAGACATAAAAGTACATCACCAGGAGCTATGTAGGATTCTATTGCGTCTATTTTATATTTTTAACTACCTAAACCATTACGCTCATCACACGCCTAATATTTTACGGGGCTTTGTATAAACGAATGTAATATAGTTATAAACTACAATCTATAGCTACTACTTGAATCCATATTGAAAAGAGTCGACCACAAGCTTCCGAGCAGGAAACGCTTGAAAGAAATGAAGGCATGCCTGAAACTCATCCTCTACACTATCTGCATTCTTGTTCTCATCTACCATAGACACAGCTTGTATAGAAGCTCCCGCTCCCCTCAACTTATCCCTCCCCCCATCTTTCGGCCCCTTCTTAACCTCCTTATTCTTCCTCACCTTCGACGCCTTACTCCCCTTCAGCCTCCCCATCAGCCTCATCATCAGCCTCCCCATCGACCTCTCCACCCTCGCACTTCCCATCCTCATATCTTAAAAAGCCTGTCCTATTTCAATCTTCTGTTCAGCAGGTTCTTTTGGAAAATTGTTTTCTCCAATAATTCGAATATACTCCTTAGTATAGTGTTGTATTAAACCCGAACTAAAGTTGAGCTTGGAGTGAAAACATCGGTTCATACAGCTAAGTTAAACAATTAGCTAATATGCTATATAATGGTTATTAGTTGTATACTAACTAAACATATCGGAATTTAATGTCTAAAAGTTTGCGCCTATGTGCTTCATTGCACTTATACATGCATGTTATCTGTGTTTTAATAGTTAGCACTCATTTCAGCTTTATTATCTACTTTGTTACTTACTGCTTTCCCCATCATCCCAAACATATTCTTATTATAAGGTAGCTCCCATAGAACTTCTCTGGGTGTTAGATCTAAACTATAGAATAATTAGAGTTGTTGTCTCCTAGAATACCATTGAAAGCCTACCTTCTAGCTAGTTTGTCCTCTGTTTCTTCCAGCATCGGGGCCGCATAGTCTCTCTCTTGTACCAGGCGTGGCTCGCCGTTCTTGAAGATAGACGTATCGGCCACTTGTTCACCTCTTGTTGCAAGGACTTGGTTTGTGGCGACAGCAGCTGCATTGGCATACCCAGCAACCAAGCCTAGAATTCCAACAACGATAGCAAAGCTTTTCATCTTTAACTGTAAGGAGTAGGAAATGGTTATTTAGTTGATAGACAAGGACCCTTTTTTGGTTTCTATAAATCCTCAGATGTGATAATTATGTATCTTATATAGATATTTCAAGTTTGCCAATATAGTGCAACCACTCACCTCAAGTCTGTGGGACTATGGTGACCGCGTTAGGTAAGGACGATGATACTAGATTTGCCACGTAAATGTCTCGTAATTTAGCTGCTTTCTAGAGGAAAACAAAAACACACATAATACTGCCGACACAACCACAATATCAGGACATAGCTGCATCTACAAATGCAACGGCATATAGTATGAAGCCCTTGCTGAAGCTAGTGATACTCCTAGAGCGAAATATAAATATACCGCCGAGATCTATAAAGCAAGGCATGGGCAGTATATAGTAACTACTAGGGTTGGATCTACCGCGCGGGAGTGAAGGCAGGTAAGGGATAATGACACCATGAATGTAAGCAAGGATATAAGATAGCAAGCGAGCATATAGGGATGACAACGGGACCAGTGGTACATCTGGCAATCAAGAATGCCCAAAAGCAAAGCATGCAAGATTGTGAAACAGGGACAGAGATATATTTGAAAACTGGTGTGCCCAAGAAGTAAATGTGCCCGAGAATTAAGGGAGCATGTTTAAGAATCGACGTAACCGAAGGGAGAGATAGCAAGGATTGGGAATGTAGGCAAGGGGCTCATTAGGCGATTCTGGCAAGAGTAGTTATAGCTTTTGGAGCATTTGTAAGCATTTTCTTGTCATATTTTACGACCTGGGTATGATCTCTGGAGACAGGTATCACAAGCAAGCACAGCAGTTTCCGGGTTTACCATCTTACCTGGTTTAAATACCGGGTTAGCAGGAATGAGCCATTGCTGGCTTATCTCTCCGACTACAGGTACAGCATCAGCAAGGAAAAGAGGATCGGCCCCCCTGACTTCCCGCCTGACACTTGACACACACCTGTCAACCATAGAACCTGTACTACATACCAGCGAGAGCCCATTCGAGAGGACTTTATTGTTTCACCAATTTTCTCATTGGCTGAGTTATAGCTTGGATTGTAGTATCAATATAGTAGCGCGAGCTGTCGGCGTCACTAAACTCCCGAGACAACGGCATAGGTGTCTCATCGATAGGAAAGGGGTAGGTCCGAAGCAAGGTTAGAAGATTCTGACTTCAATAGTGAGGCTCCATCATTATTACCAACTAGAAAAAAATTGATCAAGCTCGTGAGTTTAGATTATGATGGGCAGGATGGCTTTTGTGATATAGTTACTAACGGAAGCCGCCCTCTTTAATTCGGGAGTATAAAGCTACGCTTCCCCGAGCTGGTGTCCCGCTCATCATCCCAGAGAACCATCGGCATTTTCAACCGCAAGCCACCATCCAGCGCAATCAATTACTTGGATTTGCATCCGAACATTATTCTCCAATAGCCGCAATCATGCAATTCTCTTCTTTCGCCCTGTTGGCTATCCTGGCCTCCGCAGCAAATGCACTTACCGACAATGTTCCGACCTCTCCAGCAACTGCGCTTACCTACACTGTCAATCTCTTTAACGGAGTTAACAACACTGCAGCAACTGTTGGACGTCCCGCCATACCAATGCTTGCAGGCGGTCGTAAAAACATGTGTGCTGGCTCCGCAAGATGTACCAATAGCCAAGGGTTTAGAGACCAGTGCCGAGATGCCTACTTCAAAATAGACATAGACACTGTTTATACTGCAGAGGGCACGTATGTTGACCTCCTTTAATTCCCACTTCTGTATGGCCTTAATTCAGTATCAAACTAATGTGCAACAAATAAGTGGTGCGGGCGGCGTGTGTGCTGGCAAATGCGGTTTTTTCCTGGAAGGAAGGGGTTGCCGTGCCACATTTGAAGAATTCGAAGACGCCTATCATACCATCCGGAACACCAACAACTGTCTGGCATGCGGTTATGCCTTTAAGCCGCGCACCCAGGGTATGTTTAGCCCCAACTGTTTTTGCCATATACTGATGATATATTTTACTAGAGAAATGCGTGATCAAGTTCGACTACGTATCCCATTGTTAGACAGCAGGAAGGTCTCCTAGCATAAGGCGGGTGTCGAAATATCTTAAAGCTGAAATTGGCGTTGTCTGAAAAATCATCACTGTCGCTTTCGTATCACAAAAATAAAGTTTAAAGTGGGAGTAGTATAGTCTAAATATAACCGTTTATTACTCCTGCCCTATTTACCAAGTTTGTCCTACATCTGCTTCCTGACGGGTATTATAACTTCCTCCCCGAAGTCTAATTTGGGGATGCATGTCCCGACGGTCCTAAAACAGGTGGTCTCAAATAATCAACCAACAATAATTTCACTCAGCCATGTTAAATACTCAATCAGTTTCTTCGTGATCCTAAAAAGGCCATAGTTCTTCAAACTCTCTCCTCTCTTCTTCCGATTCGGCAGCTTGCGCCATCTCACTCTTCATCGCCTCCGCTCTCGCCTTGGCGCTTTCAAACTCGTCGCTCGGAACTCAACCCTCGATGTTAACGCCTATAGCTTCGCGTATCTGTTGCATTTGCTCATCTGCATCCTTCTGCTTTGCATCTCTTTCAAGGCACTGTCGAAGTTCAGCTTCGGAATACTGAATCGGCGGGGCCTCCCCTGCAGCTCTTATTTCAGGCCAATGCTCCAGAGTTCTGATTAGTTGTGCCTGTAGTGAGGTGTTATCGCCCTCCCATGGTCGACTAGCGGTGTCATAAAGTTGATTTCTTAGAACGAGGTTATGCTTCCCCATGGCGTGGAAGTGCGGCTTGTTGCGACTGCTTGTGTAACCAAGATAGAAGTAATGGACCTGTCGTCTGCGGTAGAGCTCCATCTCCACTTCCTTATCACTCTCGGACATGGCGTCAACACCCTCCGCAAGCCTCGGGCGCCGAAAGTTCTCAGAGTCATCGTCGCCGTAGTTCTGAAAGTGCTTCGGGATCTTGGCTTGGAGGAAAATTGGCAGGATAGCAGTGTGTTGCCAATCAATAATGCCATTGATGTTGCCGGTTTCCGAGATGAAGATATTGCTGGGCGAAAGATCGGGGTGGTGGATGGTTGGGGCATTCAGCTCTTCTCCGTTAGGAACGAGGTGAGGCGCGACCTTCAGATAATCGGCCAGGTGTTTTATTTGGTCTTGTGGATCTACTAATTTACGTCCATAAAATTCTCTGTAGAGCGGCTCGCGTGGGTATCGTTTTTCGCCGAACTTATAGAGCCACTCGGTCTCCCTCTCGCCAATTGCTGTCAACAGTTCTGTGCTACTCCGCCCTATAAATTTCTTAGTTAGCTAGGCTGAGGCCGCGTGGCAAAGTACTTACAAGGCCCATGATTAACGGCAAGCGCATGTCGGTTTTGATACCACCATAAATACTCAGTCGATGGCCCAACGCAGAACTTGGCCCTTGACGTACCTCCTGCATCGTCTGGAATGTCCACACTCTTCTCATCTGCGCCCAAGAAATCTTTAAAATACAGGCTTCCACTAGCAGGAAGCTGTACTCCAAACAGTATACGCTCCACATTCACTATCTTCTCCACAACAGCCATCCTTTCCTTGAAGGTCATGGTCTGCCATGTCTTCGACAATTCTCTCCCGGGAACCCGCTCCATGACAATATATTCGGAGCCAATCTCATTGGATGCTGATGAATCCCAATCAAAAACCCGGGGTATTGGAACCCCTTGAGACCGCAGAAATTCCATTGTCGCCACCTCGCTGGCGATGCCATACCCGCGAGGGATGGTACAAGGATAAGGAAGTCGCGCGATGGCCCTCGATCCGTCCCGGAAGTTTGCCTCAAAAACTCGAAACGATCCACCCTCTGCAATTTTGGTGAAGAGGGTGGGTAATATCATCGCTAGACTGCTGGGCGGATTTGGCAACGACCTGGCATAAAGCTTTTATGTTGAAGTGAAGCCGCCTCTCAGCTAGGCGCAGATGCTCATTATAACTTGGTCGTAGTTAGCAAAGCTAGGCCATCAATTGATATGTTAAATCTCGCGAGCTTACAGCCATCTTCCAGACGTATAGTTATAAAACGGGTGGACATTGTCGTTGATATCCACCTGCTTGGCCTGGCAGTTCCCCACGGTGTACTTCCTTGATTGATTGAACCACTGGTTAACTGGCGGCTTTGACGAGACCCTCCGGCGAGAGCCAAGAAAACACACGTTTATACAAGTATAGCTGCTTTTCTTCATCACACCAATCGATATCCGTAAACATCCATTGCTATCTTGCGAATAGATTTAGATTAGGTGCGAGATGTTTCATTCATCGAAATAAACAACACACTAGCGATTGCTAGAGGCGTGGGGAGGTGCGGGGCGGGTGGCACCGCCGTTGATCAGTGCCCAGACAGGCGCTGTGTGTCCCGATTGAAAGCTTGGCATCGACAAGGCTATCTGCTCGAGCATACTTCATAACTCTGTGCTTGTGTATTGTATCTCATTTTTAAAAGTTAATAAGTAGCATGGGCGATTTTGATTTATTCGTTATAATTGCTATGGCACATTCCGTTTGGCATGTGAGCGTCCGTTGGAACTCGGCTTACTATTGGAAGTGATACCAAGCCTCATAAGCTACACATATTACTTTGTTGTTGTCACTTATAACCCAAGAATTAGCACAGTTCTGGTCGTTTGGGGAACATAGTGGAAGAACAGAAGTTGTGATTACCTCTCATTTTATAAATCTTGTTTTCTGACCTTGGTCTTGGCTTGCAACCACTGGGCGCTAATAATTGTTTGTCTCTTTATTATCCGTAGTAATTCCTTCTCCGTAGACACTCAACTATTATAAAACTTAAATATATAGTTATTGATAAATTAGTTCTCCAAGCCGCCCTAAGAGATTGATCCAATAACTACAAGCAATTCAACATGATAATTAACGTGTATGAAGTCATACAGTCAGGAGTAAACCTACTCCGTTCCCATCATTCCTTGGGGACAACGGTAAGTTCATGCGTATTCACTGGGTCTCCTCTCTTTGATCGCCTATAACTTATACAACACCATATAGTCGTGCCAACTATTGCGGCAAATATCAAGGGCACTGCAATCGCCACGTCTCTTAGAACCTTACCGAGCCCCGGCATCGCGTTGTCCTGTTTATGATCTCGGTCATACATTCCTTTTTCAATCGTCTCTCCTGGTACCCACGTTGGGATGAGCTTACTGGACGTCAATTCGGGCAGAGACGGCGTAAGAGTGCTTGTATCAGATGCGTCCCACGAGATATGCCATGCCTGGTGCGCTTGGATGCCCTCAGTAAAAAGGAGGGTTGACCCAGTGCCGTGCGACAGCGTGCCCATAATTGAAACTTCGCCGGCATCAACACGGCGATAGCATGGTGGTGTCATAGTTGGGATAGAAAAGTCAGTGACATATGTGTCTAACGAGTGGCCACTGAACTGCAAGTCAATCATGTGTCTAGAATACAACGAGAGGGGGCGTGCGCGCAACATACCTAGCGCAGCAATATGCTGTTGAAAATGTTGACTTGTCTTTTCCGTTGCTGGCGGCAGATACTGTCGAGGCCATATCATAATAAGTCCATCCACTTGGGCAAACAGCCGGGCTGAAGAAAAAACGGCTGGCGGGGACGATCTTGTCCCATCCTGAGGGTTGACAGGATGCAAAGCGCTCATCAGCTGCATCGGACACCAAGATGGTGACACTCGTGGAGTTCCCTGAGACCCTCGATGGGACAATCGTCAGATCCCAAATGGAGGCACACTCGGGTCTTTGTACGAAGGGTGTAATAAGCGTCAGGATCTCTGTGGCAGTGGGGCTTGGTGTGGAGGTGGTGTTGCCATGTTTAGAGACGGAGGCTGGAGGAGTGGAAGTCATCCTTCCAAGTTGAGACGTAAAGTGGGGAGGAGCAGATTCAGCATGTGGGGAGATCTACGCTTTATCTCTCTATGGGGGCATCGATGGATACCTATCCATCGAGGAATACGAGCGGCCAAGGATTTAGCCAAGGCTTTGGCATTTGGGGGCTAAATTAGGATTGAGAGTTTCGTGGAGGGCCTGCCGTATATTACCGTATAATATATTGGGAACTTAATTTCGCTGGAGGTGAATACCTAGATAGGTATTCTAGCAAAATAAAGCATCTTTGAATTCGCAGTGTTGCCATTTGGAATGGGCACGCGACGTCCCCGTGTTGTCAGTGTTTTGTTGGTTTTGACGTTTTGACGTTTTGATCCCCTTGGTTACAGGGATGCGCTCTGGCTATCACGGCAACCTTGATGCTCTCCTCCTTTCTCTATTCGGTGGGTATAAAATCGGTTTTATTTATATTGAGGTCTCTCTACCATTTATATAATCATCGGATACAAATCTACAAAACAGTGGTGGTTCGCTTACTTCCGCAGACGCCTTGTGCTTAGGTATATCCAGGAACGTCCAGACCTCCACGCAGATAAATCGTGACGTGCATGAAGCTATTTACATATTGGGCTATAAACCAGCACGGCTGGTCGTACCTGCCGTATGTTTTCTGCACTCTAAACAAGTGGCAGTTGCCGTTACAGGTTTAACGCAAAATAAGCCCATAAGGCGGCACTAACTCAAGGCATCGGCCAATGCTGCTCGTATGATGAAAATGTGGCCAACGACGAACCGTATGATTGTTTCTTTAAAACTTCAAACAGATATTCAGTTGTTTCATCAAATATCAATTGGCATTGTCACATACCAACGTCGAAATAAAATAAACCCACCAGCTCCCAAGGCTACATTCTCCGCATCCATTTACCTACCATAACAATGGTTGACAAAATGAAAGTCTACGTCCACGGCAGCTCCCGCACTGTCGAAGGACAATACCCAGTCGCCGTCTCCACTGCCGTCTTCAAACACGAGTCTGGCACCCACAAGGCCTGGACACGAATCGTACCCGCGGAGCCCACCCCCACCCGCCAGCGTGCAGATCTCCTAGCCATCGTGCTGGCGCTCGAAAAGGCCATGGAAGACGATGGCCGCCTCTACACCAAGCGGGCCGTTGATCTAAACATTTATTCCGGATCGCTATATGCCGTCAAGAGCCTCACAGATTGGGCGGACAGGTGGATCTACAACGGATGGATTGGAACTGATGGACGCGAGGTTGATAACAAGGACTTGATTCAACGGGCGTTGGAGGTGGAGGAGAAGTTGATGGATGGGGGGAGTGTGAGGTATACGTGCCTCCCTAAGGAGGAGAAGACAGAAGCGAATACGTACTGCGAGCATGCTCTGACGTTGTGGGAGGGAGGGTACCCGATGAGGTGGGAATGGGAATGGGCGAGGAACGACAGGCAGGTGTAGGGAGCCCATGACATGGTCTATGCTTTGACGTGGATGGATGGGAGTTTGTCGTTGCACAAGCAACTCTGGTGAAGGTAGTTTTCTCTTTCGTACTGATTTGGAGGATTGGGAAGACAAGGGGTGGGGGGATTTCTGGTAGACGATAAGCTAATGGACGGCGGTGGAGTACTTGACGCAATGGTAGGATATCGGGGTGGTTTTTATTCATTCAATACAAGAATTCCAGCTATTATAGTGAGGCTCAAAATGAGAATGTTTTTGGCTTTTTAGTCCATACGTATGCATTCTGTCAGAACCTTTTCACGAGTAGACAAGCAACCAATCTCGTACTCCGTCGCCTCTAACCGTATCTCTTACCTATCCACTGCCGGGGATTCCAGACGCGCCTCACGCCTTCTATATTCAACATGGACTTGACTAAGTTGGTTGGTTTGACAGGGCTCAGTAGCCATATTAAATAGGCCCTGGCGTTCAAGATAAAAATAAAAGGGGGCTAAGATCAAGGCATGGCAGTAACCTATGAAAGCGCTAAGCTTTTGACTCTAAGGGAACACTTGGAATGGTAAATAAGACTGAGAGTTTCATATATAGAAGCGCTATTAGCAGAAACATTCACATGAGGCACTAGTAATCTGTTCTGTTGAGACTTTGCCGTTAAGCATATTAAAAATGAAGGACGCATGAATTGTTCAATGTTACAATTTGGTTTGGTAGTATTATAATTGTGCAAGTTATGCATCGCAGTGGGCCCGCGGACCGCCCCGTTATGCGGGGGGCCCACTTCCGTGTAAAAAGAGCTCTGGCCTAATTGTTGATTCCTCTCACTTTCAATCACCTGTACACTTCCCACATACTTTGATTTCTCTTTAAGTGCCATGGTCTCCCGCCAGCGAGTCATACCCTCTCTCTTGAAACGCGTCAACCAACTTTCAACCCTACGCTTGTCCGCAATCCCATTTCAGTCCTACAATCATCGTGTTGCCTTCGTACCAACAAACACATTGTCAATTCTGAACATGTCTTCGAACATGTCTTCCAACGCTCCCAGTGCCCATGACAATCCGTCAAAAACTGATGACGCGCCTATATTTGAGCTCCCTACTGTAGAGCCCAATCTCTTGGAGCTGGGCACAAAGCTAGTGAGCCAGTCTGGGACTCAGTATTCTATTGACCAAATGCTTCAACATAGGACGGATCCTATATTGGCATGTGTTTATCTAGCTACGTATGTGTGCCTGAAGCCTTAGTTTATTTTGCTCACTACAGTAGTTAACAGTGCTGAAGATCAAAAGAAATATGCCCTCAAGAACATCTTTCACACCGAGTTTGAGTACCAGTTAGACCTGCAAACACCACTCAGAGATTGCCCTAACCTACGCGTTGATATTGACACTGTTCCTGAGCACCTCTTATTTGCCTATAATTACTGCACTGGCCATCTCCTGGAATTGGCCGAAAAAGAGAACCTCTCTGACGCGTCAAAGAAGAGAATATTACGGGATACATTAGTTGGAATTGCAGATCTGCACGAGCGAAATATCCTACACGGCGGTAAGTATAGTTATAAGATTTCTCTGTGGTCATTATTTGATTGTTATCGGCTCTAACGGTTTATCCTTCATCAAGACATCAAGCCCGACAATATTTTCGTGGACTTTGACGAGAAACCTGATGGCACCATTGAGGTGCAAAGAGTCCAGGTTGGCGATCTTGAGATGGGATTTGTGATTCCACCTGGCTTAAACGTCCGTGGAGCCAGGCTGAGTAATCCAATGTGGCGCAGCCCTGAGTCCCACGCTGCAGCTCGCATCAACCTCCCCTCGGACATTTTTTCCTTCGGTCTTGTTGTAAGTCTACGTGTCACATCATGGAAACGGGATATCTGATTAAAATTGTTACAGTGCATCTACACGATGTTGCGGAGGATTATTTTCCGCATAAACGGTGAAGGATTAAGTCGAGCGGATGAGGAAAGAATTGTCGTCAAGCGCCTACTCTCTCACTTTGGAGATGGTCCTGGGTTGATCGGCCTCGTGGAGCACCTCGACGACTCGGTTGCTGCGTTTCGCGACCTCGTTCTGGATGTTATCCCGGAGTTCACAACTACTAATCCTAGGAAGCCTTTTTCGATGTGGGAAGAAGTCGATGAAGAGTTTCGAGACGTCGTCACAAAGATGGCGAGTCTGGACCCGGCAAGAAGAATCACTGCGAAGGAGGCTCTCGAGCATCCTTGGTTCCAGGGCAAATAACGCGGGTCCAACATGGTGTCGTCACTGTCAGGGGAGATAAGAAGAGCATTGATCTTGAATTACGATATCTAGGACCTGAATGGCGAGAGCCAGAATACGCATGGTATGCCTCCAAAAAACATTAGTGAAGAGGGCCGTTCCTTGGGTGGGTGGGCCATAAGCCATGGCCAATCAATGCACAAGTGTAATCCATGGGAAAACGTGCATCGCTGGATAAATGATTGTTTCCCTGTCCAGGTAAGAGGGAATGCAGTGTACGATTGGGGATTGCCAGAAAGAGGAATTTCTGTCATCGCAATTAGGGGCTTTGAGAGACCGGTCAATATGATTTCCCAATCAAGCCTATTTCACTATACACTGAATAAATTCCATTCGTCCGGAACCCCCATTATCGCCGTATCGCCCCGCCCTGGTGTCATGATCAACTGCGCACAATCCGAACACGTGGCTCTCATGTGCCGAATTCCCCATTTGGGGAGAACTTAATAGGGAGTTGCCACATGCAATGGACATCTATCTCCTTATCTGTCTCTTGATTGACGATCCCAAAGATGCCAGATACCACTAGCTAACTCGGGCGGGCTAGTGCCGTAGTGTATTTCCCCGCATTATGGGCTTACTTCCCTGGAATATGGTGAAGCTATCGCGGGACTCGTTTTATCATTTTTGAGATGCTAATCAAAGTAACATTACATTTTATGAATCTCTAGTTATCTTAACTACGGCTATTAGCGAGATATTGATCCACATGGGCTGGCTCGGCATATGAGTAGCTGTCTAATACATGAGCTACACAAGTCCACCGGACTCTCCCGTGCATCGGCAGATCGTCTTGCTTGCCTAATTAGGCAATTTATAATTCCTGTTCCTACTTACAGTACTACACAATTACTCCATGTGCCATTATCAGTGGGTCTCATTACATCAAACCAGTTTATCGGCAGTCTTAATCCTGGATTTTGCGGGGTAAGTGGCTGGCTCAAGAAAGTATGTGCTCTGAAGCCTCAAATGCCTTTTCTCATAAATTGCGCAGACATCGCTCTTGTTTTCTCTTCTCCACAGCAAATTTCTTAGTTGCCTGTCTCCTCTCCGTTACTTTTCTGAACAAGTCCTTTCAAAAATGCTTTACGCGTCACACAGCACGCTCCGGTACGCCATCAGCGTCCTCAGCCTGTGTGCATTACCAAACGTCCTCACCCCCGTCCAAGCTGCACCAGCACCCCTCACAATCCACCCAAGAGAACTCTTCAGCGAGCAAGTTCTAGCCACCAACGGAGTCGGCCCATCCCCATACTACCGCATCGTCGCCCTCGCAAACCTAGGCAACGGCGTCGTCCTCGCCTCCTACGACGGACGACCCGATGGAGGTGATTCGCCATCCCCAAACTCCATCCTCCAACGCCGCAGCACCGACGGCGGAGTGACCTGGGGCGCGCCAACCTATATCGCGCAGGGCCAAGCTGGGGCCACGGGCGTGCAGCAGTACGGCTTCAGCGACCCGAGTTACGTCGTCGACCGCGATACGGGGAAGATATTCAATTTCCACGTCTTCTCCAAGAACGTTGGGTTCGCGGGTAGCGTCATCGGAAATGATGACGCCAACTTGAGCATAATCAGCTCGGAGGTGTCGGTTTCGACTGATGGGGGTGTGAGCTGGTCTACGGACCCAACGAATCAACCCAGGCTGCCACCGGCTGCTTCAAGTCTCATTACCAAGGCGGTTAAACCTGTAGGCACGACCGTCAACGGGGTAGCCAATGTTGGTGGAGTTGTCGGCCAGTTCGCAGCATCAGGAGAAGGCATCCAGCTCCGCTACGGTGCGTATGCTGGACGCCTCATCCAGCAATTTGTCGGACGGGTCGTCCAGCCCAGTGGCAATGTTATATACCAAGCCTACAGCGTCTACAGTGATGACAGCGGCAGCACATGGCAGATGGGGAATCCTGTCGGGGTTGGCATGGATGAGAACAAAGTCGTCGAGCTGTCCAACGGCAGCGTCATGTTGAATTCCCGACCGAGTGATGCGAGCGGATACCGCAAGGTTTCCATATCGACTGATGGAGGCGTGACATACTCTGTCCCAACGAGCGAAACCCAGTTGCCCGACCCCAAGAACAACGGTGCTATTGCGAGGATGTACCCTGATGCTGCGGAGGGCTCTGCAGACGCAAAGATCTTGCTCTTTACCAATGCGAATAGCCAGAGTAGCAGGGTTAGTGGGACAGCCCGTTATTCGTGCGATGATGGAACGACGTGGTCTGCTGGCCGGGTGTTCCAGGCTGGTGCGATGAGCTATTCGACCATCACTGCGCTTGGTGATGATACGTTTGGGATCTTTTATGAGGGCGCGAGTAATACACTCACTTTTGCCAAGGTTGATAAGGCGTGGTTGGGGGTTTCGTGCTGAGGAGTTGGTATTCGTAGCCAGGCCTGACAAACACAGCAAGGAGTGTGACCAGGTGGTGACGAATGTTGATGACGGCCATGATCCTTTGAAATTATCGATTCTTTATATTCTACACTTCACAATTGATGCCTTTCAGCGATTTCTAGTCTCAATAATGCGAGTCACGCCAGCTCGTTCAACACATTGCACGCTGCCAAGTTCTGTCATTCTGTTATAGTACACTTATTTGTATCCCAACGAAGTTAACCCATCAACCAAAACCTTACGCCTCTGTCGTCGTTCACGCTCGTCTGTCGCAGCACTGGGTATGGTTAAGGTAATTCATCCTCCGGCACTTAAGTGTCCCTTCGGCCTCCGCCTTCTTCATCTCCTTGACAATCTTCCTGTAAAACCCTATACAACTCTGTTATATAAAGTTAGTAAGATTTTAGTTTAAGAATCTCAGGAGACCTGCCTCTTCCTCAGTTGGTTCCTCTGGCGGGGTGAATGCGGTCACCATGTCGAGCTCCTCGGGGCCAAAATACATGCTCTTTGCGATCGCCTCAATATCGGACTGGAGTGGGAGTGGCCCACCGGCCTTCACCGCCGCCATATCCGAAGCCGCGAAGGCTTCAAGGATAGCAAGTACCTACATATTGTTAGGACCGGATGTGGTAAGTAATGTCTATATGGCGTCTAGATACATACATCAGGGCGATCCACAGCAAAGAGCTGGTTCGTTACGAGGATTTGACTTGATAGTTTCTGACTGGGCGATTCGGGGAACACAACTGCCTAGTTAGTACAGAAGTATGAGGTGTTTGGGTTGGGCAAGCCGACCTGGTATATTGATACCTCCCGTCAGCTTGAACACCAGGTCTCGCACCAAGGCTTCCATATCATCAATCTGAAAAGTGTTAGGACGGGAATATGAAGAGTATGATAAATGAACTTCTAACCTCCTCCTGTGTCCACTTCTGGTTAGACATCTTCGTGTGAGCTGGGTATAGAAGATTTTTGTGGTTGGTTATGTAGATGTGGGATGAGAAATTGGAATTGGAAGAGTTGTGAAGTGAGAAGTTTTAAGTGTGGCAAGGCGAAGAAGTATAATCAAGAGAGTGAATTCACCATCGTTATCGTTATCGCTAAGATAACGATAAGTACTCTAACAAAGAGTATCTCCCATAAAGCATCCTCATATAATATACCATGAGAGTTCTCATGGTTCTGTTGAGAACTGTTTCCCCCTCGACCCGGATCTCCACCCCTGTACGCTTACGGGGAATAAACTCACAGGCCAATCCGACATCCAAGCCGCCTCGGACTCGGTCGGATATACGTCTAGCCGTAAGTTACAGGAAAATAAAGCAGGGGGAGCCGTCGATCTGCCGTCGCTGTCATGCATGCTCGATCCTTCAGTTCTCAACACAGCACATGTTGACCAGGCTCACATCACCAACAACAGCATTTCAAATCACAAGATGAAGATAGTTACGATGCTTTGATTTGCTTTGCAGTGTTCAATACATTACAAGACACACATATATCATCTCCCCATCCACGAATAAACGGGGGTAAAACCCCCAGCCTGCGTCCGCCGCATCAGCCACTCCCCTCAACGCAGCCACGTCAGACCCACCCACACACCTCTCATAAATCATATCCCCCCCCAAAGCTCCAAACCGCTCAAAAAAAAACGCTCACAAGGTATCTAAAAAAGTTCCCCCAAATCCAGTTGCTCCCCAATCCAACCCCTTCCCCCCCCCTTTCCCAGCCCCTAAAAAATGCCATTAAATGACAACAGATGTCATGATGATCCCCCCCAAAGGCCATCCAGTAGCCCCCCTCACACAGCCTGCGTGATCTTCTTCCACCAGCTCCCCCCACTCACCTCCCTCGGCCTCTCGCGCTCGCTCCTCCCCCCCCTCGCATCAGGGTACCTGCGCTCATCCCCCGCACTACTCGGCTGACTCCGCACCTTCTCGCGCTCCGCGCGCTCCGCGCGCCTGCTCTCGCGCCGCCGCCGCTTCGCCTCCGCCTCCTCGGGCGTGAGGTCATCGTACCGGCTCGACCGACGCGTCTTCTTGCGCTCCACCTCATCCGAGATCGGATCGTCGACTTTGGCGTCGTGGTCGGGCTCCTCGTCGTCCGCAGGCGGCGGCGGCGCGTCGCTGTGCTCCTTCACCCAGCTGTCCGTGCCGGAGTGCGGCCACCCGGGCCTCTTCTCCTTGCGCCGCGAGCTCTTGTGCGGGCGGCGCTCGTCGTCGGTCGCGTGGCGGGACTTCTCCCCGCTGCGCGGCTCAAAGTAGGCATCCGGAGGCTCGGTCGCGCGCCGGCTCAGTCTCGGCGTCCCGTTCTCTTTCGCTGCGCGCCGTTCGGCGTGGCGGCGGCGGCGCTCCTCGTCGTCTTCGGGAGTCCCATCCATAGTCGACCTGCGGCGCTCGGATCGCTTCGCGCGAGGCGCATCAGTATCATTATTAAATCGCTCGGACGTGGCGCGTTCTTCCCTACGAAGGCGGTGGCGTTCAGCGCGCTCGCCATCCCTCTCCTCCGCAGCTCTCTGCTCGCGTCGCGCAGCGCGTCGAGCCTCGCGCTCTTCCTGCCTACGGGCTTCGTCCGCCTCATCAGCCTTGCGTCGTCGCTCGCGGCGCTCGTCGTCTTTAGCTCGGCGAGCTTCCTCAGCTGCGCGCTCTTGGGCTTCGCGCTCAGCGCGCCTCGCTCGTCGCGCAGCTCTCCGCGCTTCGTGGTCCTCTTCCGACGCGCCTCCGCTCATCACGGGGTTATCTGCGCTGATGACATCGGCATCGTCAGTGGACCTCGTTTTATGGCTATCCCGTCGTCGCGACTCGCCGCCCTCATCTGGCCGGACCGAGCTCCTCCGTCTGCTTTCCGGCTTGGCGCTCGTCGACTTCCCCAGGAACCCGCCAAACATGCCTCCGAAGCCGGATTTCCTCGCCGAGGATTCGGAGCGCTTGAGTCCTCTGCTGCGGCCCTCGCGGTCGTCGGCTGGTCCGTTCGCATCCACCATGACTATGTCGTCATCAACAGCCTGCTTATGGGATCGGTCAGTCATGGATCTTCTTTTGTGCCTGGGCCTCTGAGGTAGGTCATCGCTTCCGGGAGCCATCGGAACGAAGGGCGGCGGTGGAGGAGCGGCATCCTCTTCGGGTTGTCTAGGTACCTTTGATTTTCTTTTGCGACCGCCGGATTCATCGCTGGCCTTGTCGACCATCACAATATCGTCATCATCTACTTCTTCATCATAGTTAGCACTGATTCGAAATGGCTCATTACGTTCAGACATACCTCGTGACTTGCTCTTCCGATCCGACTTGCTCCTAGAGTTGCCAGGTGTAACCCCAAGCATCCTCGCCGCCTTGGACGACATCTCCGGAGGAGGCGACATCAACCCTGTATCCACCGACTGGCGTCGCGAACTCGTGCGCGCGCCGCTGCTCGACCTCTTCTCGCGCGTAGACATAGACCTCGAGATAGGCGGGGTAGATGCGAACATGCTCGACAGACCCTTCGACTTCGGCTTCGGCGTCTTCATAGACTTCTCCTTATCAGAGGACTTCTCCGTTCCAGAGACCATATCCTCCTTCTCTGGCTTCCTTGACTTGGACGCCTTCGCCTCAGCTGATCTCTTCGATTTCTTCTCGACGGGCGGTGAATCCTCGGGCTTCGGCTCCTTCGATTTGCTCGACTTCTTCTCGTCCTTCTTGGGCGCTGCACCCCACGTACCCCACGATGCGCCGCCGTCGCGCACAACCTTTGCGCGCTCCTTCTTCGCGGATTTCACTTCCTTCGGCTCCGGCGGGGGAGTAGGCTCCTGCGCAGGCGGTGGTGATGGTGGTGGTGGTGGCGGCGGTGGTGGTGGCGGAGGGACGACCTCTACGGGCGCTTTGCTAGACTTCTTGGATTTCTTCTCTTTCTTGGGCGGTGCCATATCAACAATCTCCACGATTTCGTCTTCGACAATGTCTTCAACAATATCTACAGGGAAGCTACCGGGCACGGCTTTCTTCGGGGAATCTTCGACTTCGGGTTCGACTTCGACTGCGACAGCCTCCTCCTTCTTGCGCGAGGACTTGGACTTCTTCTTATCATCCTTTGGCGGGGGCGGGGCGGGCTCCTCCTCCGGTGGCGGCGGCGCAGCCTCGGCGGTCTCGAAAGCGCGTAACCTATCAGCAATCTTTCCGCCTACTGGTTTCTTATTCAGCGCCGACGCTTTCATTGATGAAGTTGATGTCAGCTTCCCCGTCGGCGTGTCTCTCAAGGTGGCACCTTCTGGAATCCCTGCTTTGTCAGCACCCGTAATTGCGTCCTTAGCCGACTCCTTTTTGGCGGCCTCAGTACCCTTGCTAGTCTTCTTGCTCGCACCCCAGAAACTAAAGGCCCCTGCCGTGGTCTCGGCCGCGAGCTCCTTCTCTAGCGCCTCGGCCGCCTCGTCGTCAACTACGTCTACAACTTCTGGCTCTGGCTCTGGCTCCGGCTCTGGTTCCGGTTCCGGTTCCGGTTCTACGACTTTCTTCGATTTCGACTTGCCTCCCTTCTTGGCGAGCTTGGCATCCTCCTTCGCCTTCTTCGCATCCTCTTTAGCCTTCTTCGCATCGAGCGCGTCCTGGATCTCCTTCTCCTTGGCCGCCGCCTCCTCCGCTTCCTTAGCTTCCTGCGCAGCCGCCTCCGCAGCCGCCGCCTCCTCTTCAATCCGCTTAGCTTCGGCCTCTGCCTCTGCAGCAGCATCCGCAGCGGCCTTTGCTTCCTTCTCCGCCTCCTTCTCCGCCTTCTTCTTAGCTGCAGCAGCCTCCTTGTCGGCCTTCTCCTGCTGCTTCTTGGTAAGCTTCGGCTTCTTGGCAGCGGCGGCCTTCTCCGCAGCGGCAGCAGCAGCAGCAGCCTCCTCTTCTTCCTTGGCCCTCGCTTCAGCTTCAGCAGCTTCAGCAGCAGCAGCAGCCTCCTCCTCAGCCTTCGCCGCCTCCTCAGCAGCTACCCGCTCAGCCTCGGCGGCAGCTTCGCGCTCCTCCTGCTCTGCCTTCTCCTTAGCCTTCGCAGCCTCCTTGTCAGCCTTGCGCTGTTCAGTCTTGGAGAGTTTCTTGGCTGGCTTAGCTGGCTCCTCCTTCTTCGGCTCCTCCTTCTTCTTCGAGGAGCCGAAGGCGCCCCAACCATCGTCGGCCTCAGGCTCGGGCTCGGTAAGATCCATCGAAGGCGGCGTTGGCGCAGGCGGCGGCGCATCAAGACCACCCTTCTTCTTCTTATCCTTCTTGGAGGTGCTTCCCCAGGAATCCCCCCAGGTATCGGCTTCGGGCTCCTTATCCTTGGTCCCAAAGTCAAGGTCGATAAGGTCAGGTTCGGGTACGACGACGGGCTCCTCGATGACCTCAACGGGAACGTTCTTGCCGCCTTTCTTCTTCTTGTCCTTCTTGCCAGCACCGACACTGCCCCAGATGTCATCCGTCTTTGGCTCTTCGACGACATCAGGTTTGATCGGTTCCTCGACAACAGGTGCAGCAGCCGCGCCCTTCTTTCCCTTCTTCTTGCTCTTGCTCGTAGCAGCGCCCCAGCCGCCGAAGTCGTCATCAGCAGCTAGATCACCGACTTCCGGGGCGGCGGGTGGCGGAGGCGGCGCGGGCTCCTCGACCTTGACTTCAACCAGGGCCTTGGAGGTCTTGCTGCCCTTCTTGTCCTTCTTGCCGAAGCTCATCCAGTCATCGTCAGCAGCAGGCTCGAAGGCCTTGGAGATATCCTCGGCCTCGACTATGGGCTCGGGTTCTGGCTCCTTAGCCCCCTTCTTGCCCTTCTTCGTCGTAGTCGTGCCCCATCCCCCACCCCAGCCTGAAGCCTCCTCCTCCTTCTCCGGTTCGGGCGTAGGTTCCTTGACGACTTCCTTGACCTCTTCGACTACCTTGCCCTTCTTGCCTTTCTTCTTGGTCGTAGTAGGTGCCCACGACGCGAAGGCATCTTCCTCGACCTTCTCCGGCTCGGGTTCGGGTACGGGCTCGGGCTCGGGCTCAGGCTCAGGCTCTTTGACTTCCTCGACAACAGCGCCCTTCTTGCCCTTCTTCTTGTCCTTCTTGCTCGTAGGAGCGCCCCAGCCACCACCACCCCAGGAGTCATCAGCCTTTTCCGGCTCAGGCTCAGGTACAGGTTCTGGTACCGGTTCGGGCTCGGGTTCGGGTACGACTTCCTCAACCACAGCACCCTTCTTCCCCTTCTTCTTCTTAGTCGTAGC
>KV454975.1:0-45516 GCA_001662575.1 Pseudogymnoascus sp. 23342-1-I1 | reverse complement strand
AGGAGTCATCAACCTTTTCCGGCTCAGGTTCAGGTACAGGTTCCGGTACTGGTTCGGGCTCGGGCTCGGGTTCAGGTACGACTTCCTCGACCACAGCACCCTTCTTCCCCTTCTTCTTCTTGGTCGTAGGAGCACCCCAGCCACCGCCCCAAGAATCGTCCTCGACCTTCTCCGGCTCAGGTTCCGGCACCGGTTCAGGCGTCGGCTCCTTCTCCGGCACCGCGTTCTTGCCCTTCTTCTTGTCCTTCTTCCCAACAGCGCCCCACGTGCCCCATGACGACGATTCCTCCTCTTTCACGGGCTCTGGCTCCGGTTCCGGTTCGGGTTCGGGCTCCTTAACCTCCTCGACAACAGCGCCCTTCTTGCCCTTCTTTTTATCCTTCTTAGAGGTTCCAAACGACCACTGGTCCTCTACGACCGGCTCCTCTTTAGGCTCCTCCTTGGGCTCCTCCACAACCGGCTCGGGGATGACCTCAGCGATAGCGCCCTTCTTCCCCTTCTTCCCCTTCTTCGTAGCAGGCGTGCCCCAGCTGCTAGCGCCCCAATCGTCCTCGGCAGGTGCCGCCGGCTCCGGTTCCGGGACGACGACGGGCTCTTCGGCAGGGGGATCATCGAACGAGAACGTAGCAGCGCCCTTCTTCTTCTTCTTATCCTTCTTAGACATGAAGCCGCTGAACGCATCATCCTCATCCTTCTTCTCCTCCTTCGGCGGCTCCGGCTCCGGCTCCTTGGTCTCCTCCTCGTCGAGCGACCCGAAGCTGAAACCCCCCTTCTTCTTCTTCGTCGTCGGCTTGCCGCGATTCAGACTCCACGGATTATCGCCGCCCTCCTCCTCCTTCTTCTCCTCCGTAGCCGCCGCCCCATCCGTAGCTGAGAAATCCCATCCGCTCCCCGTAGTAGCAGCCCCCTTCGTACCCGTATTCCAACTACTCCCCCACGAGCCAAAGCCTGACCCGGTCGCCGCCGGTTTCGTATCAAAGCTGAGGTCTAGCGTGCCCCCATCATCCAGTTTTATCTCCTGGAATGCGTCGAACGAGGAGGCCTTTTCTGGTTCGGGTTCGGGTTCGGGTTCGGGCTCCGGATCCGCAGCCTTGCCCTTCTTGCCCTTCTTCTTCGACTTTGCAGGTGCGAATCCTCCCCAGTCGTCTTCGGGGGCGTCTTCCTTCTTGTCGTCGCCATCGTCATTACCTTTCTTGTCACCAGATCCAGCGTCGCCAGCGTCGCCTGCATCTCCACCGCCTGCCGCACCTCCATCACCGCCAGCGTTGGCGTCTCCCTCCTCTTTCTTCTTCTCATCATCGTCATCGCCCCATTTGGACTGTGCGGCCGCCTTGGCAGCCTGCTTCGCCTTCTTCTTGGCAGTCGTCTTGAAGCCGTCCTGGGAAGTCCAGTCAACAGCCGCGGGAGCCATGGCGGGGTCGGCGAAGATTTGCTCAGTCGGCCGTTTGCGGGGCGGGAGCGGGGTATCGAAGTGTGCGGCCGCGTTGCGGTTGTGCTCCGTAGCGAGAGCGTCGGAGTCGGAGGGGTCGGCGAGGGCGTCGAGGTCGCAGGTAGAGTCGTCGGCGTCGTCGGCGGGGTCGGGGGAAACGAGACGGTGCTTCGGGGGCGACGAGACGAAAAGCCGCAATGGCCTCAAGGTTACTGTTTTAGGCTGGCTCAGCCCAAGAGCCACCGTATTCTCCTGTATGCGTCGTTAGATCAGCCGTTCTTCGGTCCACACCGCCCTGCCTTGCCCATGCTGCTGCGGCTCATCCCGCTACTGCACGAACAGCCGTGACAACACATGAAAATTGGCACAGCAGGGAAATATTAAAGTTTTTTTTAGAGAGGTTCAGGCAACGCATACCCATCGTGGTGCACCAGGAATAGGCGGGCCGTAGGCATCGTGAGAGCGCCGCGACGCGACCCATGCCAGCGCAATGTGCTGGAGCCGTATACGTGTGTCGTCCTCATCCCACCCAATCGTCCAGGGCTCCCTTGTACGTCCAAGGTCGCTCCTTGGATGACTTCCGAAGGACTGAGAAACCTCGGCCGCAGCCATTATGTGTATTCGAGGTCGTGAGATGGCAGAGAGGTGTCAGACTCATCGAAGCTATGTGGCGGAAGGTGCGCGAGCGAGGAGTGATCGTGGACGCCTGCGACGTTTTTTAATGCGGGTCGAGAATTCGTGATGGGGCCGGAGGAGGTATACTCGATCCGACTATACAGACAGTACCGTTCGATTTTTTGGAGATGAGATGACAAGAGGTAAAAGAAGAACGACGGACGAATGTAGTCGGGATAAAGAAGCAGCCGCGCGACACCCAGACACCAGCTTCTTAGAGTATTTGAGCGACGGGGTCACAAGGGAGGAATTTTGGCAGGTTTGTACTCCGTACTTTTTCGTTCGGGAATGTTGTACTCGTACTATTTCAGCGTGCTATGTCAGTTGTACCACTTACAGCAAAATGTACAAGGCATGTCAGTCGAGTGTCTCTCTTCTTCTCCTTCTGGGACCTAACAACAACAAAATAACCCGAATGCCGGGCGGTTATTGGGTGGAGACAGCAAAAAAAAAGGCTGGGGAGCATGTAAGGTATCGACGAGTTGTATACCCAGGTAGACCAAGTAGACAAAAAGGCCGTCGAGTAGCAGACACCCAAGTGGAGGGAGTGGAGGAAATAGTGGAGGAGCTTTCCCCAGTTCCCTGTCAGTTCCTCCCGGATTGACACTGGGGGCCGCTGGTGGGCGCTGGGTGTTTCTGATTTCCGAATCTTTTTTCAGGCGCGAAGCCCAGTGTGTATCAGTCGGTTCACAGGAGTGGTTGTGTGCCCTTATCCCACCCCTTGCACCGAGTCCGTGCCAGAAGAGCGGGCTGGGCGGCGGGCGCGTAGGGAGTAAAAGTAAACAACGGGCGTCGTCACCGTAACCGTCACTAGAGGGGAACTTTAGATTTTTTTGTGGATATCTCCCGAAGAGACAAACAAACACACAAAATATAAGAGCAAAATGGGACGCAATGCAGACAGTCAGCGAGCGACGAGAAAAATTCTGCACAGTGTCGCACGACCGCATGGGGTACCAACTAGAAGCAGCCAGCCAGCCAGCCATACCATACCATACCAGCCACGCCAAACGCAGCATCCCCCCATTCCCAACAGAGCGACTGTTTGAGGTGTATGCGCCTACCAATGCATGTGCCGCCGCCCACACATCCACAGGTCCGACAGGGCTCCGGGTATGCTGACAGGCTATGACAGCACGATGCATGGAGCTGTGTGGCCGCTAGAGCGCGAGGGCGTGGGCACTACTGTAGTGTGCAGTAAAGAAGGAAGGAAAAAGGTAAGGCAAGGTAAGTACCTCCCTCCCTCTCCCTCCTCTCTCTCTGTCGATGTCTCATTCGCTTTCCCGAGATTCGGCGGCGAAGGGAAGGGAGGGGGAGATCGCGCCGTCCCTTTCCTTCCCAAGGCGGGTATGGGTATGTATGTTAGAGGGGCATTCCACGCTGGCTGTGGAATGCTCCTGGCATGCTGGCTGGGCTGACGCGCGCGCACCCACGCTGACGAGAGGCTGATCTGGCATTGTCGTCGTCGTCGTCCCGTACAGCCAGCTGGCACTGTACTCGTAACGTGCACGCACAACTTCCTCCCTCGGCCACAGCTGCATCATCCCTCGGAGAGCCACAGCACCACAACACCACACACAACACGGCACAACACACACCTCTCCTCCATCCCCATACCCGTCCTGGCCCTATACCACTCCCCCCCCCCAACCATTGGGCCATCCTCCCTCCCCTCCCCCCCGCCGCAATCCGGTTAGACACGACTCACCTCACCACCGTACCTCCCACCACTCTCCCTCTTCTCTCCCCTCGCATCGCATCCCCCCATCCGCATGTATAGCCACCCAATTACCCCATCCGCGCCCCTCCATCACCAGCGCCCACCCCCAGCACCGCCTGTGACTCGCTGGCGCCCGTGTGCTGCCCGTGTGGGGGTGCGCGCCCTGGGTGGGCGGGAAGCTGTATCAACCAACCGGCGCGGGGGGATTGGCGGGTGCAGTGCCAAGATGTGCATGATGGTGGTGCTGCACCTGCATGGGACGCTACCTTACCTACCTACTACTATTAAGTAGGAGGGAGGGGGCATGGAAGGGGGAGGAAGAGGAGGGAGGATTTTTCAGATATAGGAAGTAGGAGGGTGGAAGGCTGGGATGATGTTTGAGATGGGTTTCTTGTAGATGGCGGCGGGGGAGGGACTTGGGTATGGGACTTGGGGAAGTGGGAGAGGGCTATGATGCGATGGTGGGATATCGGGTTATCGCTATCGCTGCTGGCCACCTTGGGAGGTTGGGTACGTACTTTTCACTCAGACACAGTGGTGGTAAATTGACTGTACCTGTGTGGTAAGGCTGCTGTCGCAGTCACATGACCAACCTACCACCTGGACTTCTTCTCGTCCCGCACTTCTATGCCGCGCATCTCCACCCACATACCCACCACACAACACACACACCAAAAAACAATGACGCACCGCCCGCAGCGACCCCATCAGAAGCTCCATCTAAATCAGCGCCTAATCGGGCCTGTCCACATAACAATATTAATATATCCACATACAAAAAGTTTTTTTCCATTCAAGACTACTACTGTAATAAAAAGCTGCAGCTAGTCTAATCCGATTGGAAGGGTATCGTGACATAAAAAAAAAATGTATCGCAGCTATAGCATAGCGAAACGGGGCAGAAATAAAATAAAGAAATAGAAGGGTCGAGAAGAGTAAATAAAAAATCCAGACGGACAAGACCCCACCGATATAGGCCGTTACATAATGCCCCCCGTATGTCGAAAATAAAGACGCCGTACTCATCCATAGTAGTCCCCCTTCTATTCGTTCCCCCCCAAGCCATGAAAAGAATGTAAACCAAACCGCCCCGTGCTGCTCACGTGCTAACCCCCCCCCCATCCCCCCTCACCTCCCGCCATAATCACTCGCATAGTCAACACGGTACCCATCCGGCATCTGGCCCTGCGTAAACCCCGTCCCGGGACCACTCACATACCCCGTCTCATCCCCCTCATCATAGTACTCGCTCCCACTAGCATCGAAGCTGCTCCTCCCACTCACATCGTCCTCCATCCCCGCGTCGCCCTGCGGCAGGTCCGCCCAGCTCAAGCCCGCCAGCGCAGGATACTGCGCCAGCAGCGCCGCAGGGAGCGTGTAGTTCCCGCTAGCATCCATGGGGAAGCCGTTGGCGTCCATAGCCGTCGGCGGCGGCTGCTGCATGTTCTGCGCCATGTGCTGCTCGTGCCACAGCCGCTGCCGCTCGATGTGCTCTTCGTCCAGCAGCGGCTTGATGCAGATGCGGCCTGCCTCGGAGCGGAAATGGCGGCCGAGGGCGTCCGCGCGAGCGAAGCGCCGCCCGCAGCCCCATTGGCCGCCTTGCTTCAGCTCGCCCTTGCAGACGAACTTCTTCTCGCCCGAGTGTAGGCCTTCGTGGCGTTTGCGGTCGTGCTGTCGCGCGAAGGCTTTGTTACATACCGTACAGACGAAAGGTCTCTCGTCGGTATGTGTTCTGAGATGGGAACGCAGGTTGTAGGCGCGTGTGAATCGTTTGGGGCAGAGGGTACATTGGAAAGTGGCAGGGTGCTTCTGGACACGCTTTGGGTTGCCATTATCCCCGGTACCAGACGCCGCTTGATACTCGGGGTCTGCGAGGCCAAGAATATAATCGCGCTGGTTCGGAATCGCGGATGTTGACTGCCGGCGTCGGTGGCCTGGGGTGGATGCACCGGCCCTGTCCAGAGGAGATAATGATCGACCTGGTGGAGACGATCCACGATCTGAGCTTGGACCGAGAGATGGTGTCCCTTGGCGTGAAAACTGCGAAGGTCCAGTACCAGTGATATCGGAGCTAGCCCTAGGTCGGCGTCCTGTTGATGTTAGTATCTATGTTCACGTTTACGGCTCATATAACGGATCTTACCTCGTTGGGGCGGGGTTAGGGCATCTTGATCTAACGGTGCCTTCACCGGGAAGCTGTTTTGCCTCGAGGCCGGCGCAAACTCAATATTGATATCTGGCGGCGGCATCTGTGGTCCTTGGCCCTGCTGTTCCTGGCCCATCTCGCCAAACGCATTCTCCTGCTTAAACTGCTGCGGGTTCTGCCCATACATGTCCTGGGTAGGATGCTGGATGTATCCGTTGTTCATGCTCAGCATAAACGGGCTCTGCTGGATCATTGGCATATGCTGCGGGTCGAGTCGTGGTGATGGCTGGGGCGAATGAGCCGGGCTCCTGCCATTTAAAGGGCTGGTCCCGTGATGAGGATCGGATATCGAGAAGTTTCCCATTGCTCCCAGGTCCTGGTAAATGCTTGGGTCTTGTGGATGGACCAACGGAGAATAGCGCTGGTCCGTTGTGTCGAGGCTATCATGCAGTCCCAAATTTGGCGACGGCGCTGCTGAGGATGCAGAGACTTCAGAGTATTCCGAGGGAGTCTTCCGGTGGGTCTTGAACTGCTGTGGGATCATGCCCCAGTCTGTCGGGAGCTGGGCATTTGGGTACTGGGCACTCTCTGGCTGCAACGAGGCGGTTCTCGAGTGGCCAGGTGACCGTGGGAATTGGTGCTGGTTAAATGATGGCGAATGCTGAGCAGACGACGTCTGCGGAAGCTCTGCTGAGAGCATTTGTGGTGGTGTCGGTGTGTGATGTGGGGGTGAGGAAATATCACCAATTAGATCCGCAGGGTTGACGGATTGCTGAGGCGAATCGTTTATATATAATGATGGGTCGTAGATTTCGTTTTGGGTCTGGGGATTCGGGTAGAGTGAGAAGTCTCCGCCGTTATAGTTGTTTACTCCGAGGAAGTTGTCGCTGTAGTTGAATTGCTGATTTCCGAACGACTGGTTGTTGTCGAACTGTTGCTGGAAGTCTGGCTGGGCGTTCTGGTTCTGGCTCAACGCGTAAAGAGGCTCCCCAATGTTTCCCTGCGAGAACTGCTGGTTCTGTTCGACGCTCGCCTCGAATACTGGTAAGGTCTGGCCTTGGGAAAATTGTCCGGTAGAATATTGTTCTTGGAGATTGCCGTTGTTGATAGCGAGCCCGAGGTTGGCGGGGTTGATGTCGTCTTGGTAGCTGCTTGGCTGTGGCGACGACTCCTGCTTTAAATGGTTTGGGGTCTCGCCGGTCGGGGAATGCCCTTGGTGATCCATGATGCTAGGTGTATCTATGCTACTATCACTGTATCTGACGTCGTGGATGGCGTGTATCTTTCTTTGACGCGAATGACGGCACCTCAGCCTCTCAGGTACAGGGGAGCTCAGCCTCTGAGGCTGTGCAACGATGCTGAGGCGGACAGCAAAAATCGCACCTAGAATAACTCCCGGCGCTAATTGCGTTTATAGTATGTATGCAGAGTATAAGCTTCTTTGGCTCTCAATGTTTGTTGTTCCTTTTTGCCTTGGTATTCGTGCTGTCGTGTGTCGGAGATGGTCGCATAGGCGGGGGGTAAAGTGCCCACAGGTCAGATAACCCCGTAATTTCGCAACACAGGAGAGTCGAGCGTCGGGGCAGGCTTGTTGAGTAAGAATATATTATTGTTTGCCTCCTCGGTGTTGCGCAACACAATTCGGACAGTTGTAAGAGACGCAAAGTGATATTATCTCGCACGATAGGGCCGAGATCAACTATGGTGGGAGTTGTGGCGGTCGCAAAAGATCGATAACGGACAGCTGAAGTCGCAATCTCACACGGGCGCCAACGTGAAACCCAGGTTTAACTAGCCACACGATCAGTTCAGGGCCCGCAAAAGCGTGATGAAGACGACGATAAGACTAAATTCCGAGTCCGAGTCGCTGCCAGGGCCCTTTTCTGAGGAGGTTTAGGGTCTTGAGAGTGGCGGTCGTGGCGGTCGTTGGTGGTAGAAGGGCGCGTTGTGGGGGAAGGGGATTAGGGAATGCGCGCTTACCCCGATAGTGTATGGGGGAGCTGAAGCAACAACGCCTTGACGAGGCAGATCAGAAGTGTGGATAGCAAGGCGATAGTGTGGCCGCCGTTAATAGTACACGGGCCCTGTTCAAATATAGGGTCGTTAGGTCGGTATTAATTGGACTTTTTGATGTGTTGAGAAGGGTCGGCAGCTAGTGGTACTGCATATAGAATACAGGAAATCAATCCTTCAAGGACGGACTATTCGTATGGTTGTAGTAGAACGGTAGAACGGTAAAACAGTAAGAATGGCAGAACGCCGATTGTCGCAAAATGGGATCGGGTTGACTCGCGCGCATGGGTGGTTCCAATTATAAGTTCCTGCCTAATTTGTACATTTTGTACAGGTCGTGTAGCTCGGAACCAGTCTTGTGAAGGCACGTGGTAAATACGGGTGCCCAGAACGACCATATATATTTATGCGTATTTATTTATACCAAGGGTTTTTGGCGGGGTTGAAGAGAGGGACTGACAACGGATTACTCTAAACAAATAAGGGTTTTGATAGCTGTAAATGGTTTAAATGATTGCAATAAATTGCCGCCGATTTTTAGACTTTAATTGCACGGTGTCAGAAAAGGCCCTTTCTGCTTAGTATGAACCTAAAAGTAGAAGCTAGACATGGGCTTCGTCACTGCCCCAGGGTACCTGACAGCTCTGAGCGGGGAATATTCATCAGTGGCGTTGATATCAAGGCGCAGCACAATATTTATTGTCAAGGGGAGATTTTAAGTGATCTGATAATAAATGGAAGAACTTGGTTTGATATGTTGCTTTCCAAATATTAATTACATTGTTTCTTTCGAAGGGTGCAAATGCAGGGAATATTCATATTCCTGACCATAAAAATAAGAAACTACCAAAAATATAACATAGAAGAGAAATTATATACGGTCTCAAAATCAATGAAAGGACTCATTTTGATACGTTGCTTTCAAAATATCAAAGGGCGCAAATACGTAGAATATTCCTCTCGGTATTCAGAATTAGAAACGGCCCAGGATATATCTATTGTCCGAGAAAGTCTATCTGACTTCTAATTTAATGCGGAAAAAAAGACCCCCCTAAAGGAAAGTCTATCCGACCCATAATCCACTCCAAGAACGTATATTGATGACACCGCGCTCTCCAAAAGTTACGTCGTACCAAAACGTGTCGACTCTTCATATCTCCCCAAATCTCACGTCGCACAGAAACGTGCCACACCTCGCTCTCCCCAAAAGCCAACCTCAACCCAAACAAAACCTCCCATCCCATCCCATCCTCACGAAACAACCTTCACCTCGCCCAGCCCCTGCGCATCCTCAGCCGGAACCCCCTCATCTGCCTTCCTCTCCTTCTCCTCCGGAAAACGCTGCGTCTCCCACCCAAAAACCCCCTTCTCGCTCTTCCCCAACCCCCCCCCCCTCTCCTCCGTCAACGCCCACTCCACCAGCCTCCCCCCCCCCTCCTCCTCCCCCTCCGCAAACTCAAAGATCCGAAAATCCGCATTATCATACGCGCAGTAACTAACCCCCACCCTCAGAAACCCCGCATGCGACACCACCGCCACGACCTTCTCCTCCCGCGCCCGCAACCACCGCCGCGCCGCCTCCCCGCGCCGCGTCAGCCCCTCTTTGGAGAACTCATACAGCCCCGTCTTGGCGGGGAAGGCGGGGTCGAGCGCGCTCCAGTCGAAGGCGGGCCATGCAGCTGCTAGGGCCTGCGGGTCTGATCCCGTGTCGCATGGCTTTGCGGAGTTCTCTTGGAACTCGGCGAGGGTTATGGCGGGGATGCCTTCGGCGATGCGCCAGCCGAGGGCGTTGGTGGTGGTTTGGAGGGTGCGTCGCATGGGGCTTGAGACGATCAGGTCGATGTCTAGGGGGAGCTGCTTGAGGGCTGCGCGGAGGGTGGCGCATTGGAGGTCCGCGCCGAGGATGGTGAGGGGGGGGTCGGGGATGGTGTAGTCCTGTGGGAGAGGTTAGGTTGGGTGGGCAATAGGGGTGTTATGTGAGGGGGGACTTATTGGTGGCATCTGGGGGATGGTTAGTATATCGTTCTGATTCTGGCGCGGGGTTGATACGTACTATGTTCAGCCTGTGCGTGGCGGATTAAAATGACAGTTGGTGCCATGATGACTTGTTCTTTATAATCTCCTCTCTAATGTCTGCTCGGTTTTTGGCTCGGCTTTTATATACAATTATAGCAATTGGTTTCTTTTGTATGTGAATCTCAACCAGAAGCGGCGTCTTTGAGTCAACATCAACCCCACATAATTGGCTAGTTCCAGAGCAACAGGCACGGGCGCCGGATCAAAGTTCCCCCCACACCCCGAACATTCCGCCACTTCAGTCGCATCTAGGCACCTGAGTGGCTCCACACGACCGCCTTAAAGAACTCCCACCACCACGACTCATTGCCTTCGGATATCAACCTTCTCCTCCGTCGCTGCAAATCCCATCTCTTTATATCCTCATGATACCCGCAGCTGCCTTGCTTCAGATCACATTCTTTTATCCCCCCTGAACCACCACCACCGCAAGCAATGTCCTTCCAAACCACAGCGGCGCACTCAAGCCGCATCAAGAAATCCACCCCCACCACCCCCCGCCGCTCGCCCTTCTCCTCCCTCCCCCGGCGCAAACCCATCGCTCGGGGCCCCTCAAAACTGCAATCCAAATCCCAATCCTCCTCCTTCTCCGACGACGACGACGACCCCGACCCCTCCGACCCAACAACCCGCCTCCCCTCCACAGGCCTCCTCCACACCCTCCACTCCCCCACCCTCCGCGACGTCCCCCAAGCAATCCTCCACATAACAACCAACACATTCACCCCCATCCCCCCCCACCGCTCCGGCCTCTCACCCACCCACACATCCTCCCTCCTCAACTTCCGCCGCGCCCTCCCCCCCCTCGCCACAACCTCCCACGTCTCCGCCCTCCTCAACGCCCCCACAGCCGTCGCCCGCGAAATCGCAGAGTTAACATCCGCCGGCACAATCAGGCGACTGCTTATCCCCGGCCGCGGCGGGGCGGGGGACCTGCTGATCCTGACGCGGGATCTGGAGGGACTGGTTAACGCCTCCCCGTCCCTGGAGGAGGGGGTGAAGGAAGCGTATATAGCCCTCCTCCGCGCACACCCGACGGCGCTCAAACTCCCGCGCTCGAGCCTGTCCCAAGACGCAGCGAAGCAACTCATGCAAGCGGGCTTCATAACAGCAGCTACCCCCTCCTGGACAGCAGCTAACGTCTTCTCCGCCCCCGGCGAGGGCGCGCGCGGCACGCTCGCGAGCCTCACTAGCATCGCCTCCGCCGCGCGCGGGGGCGTGGGGAAGGTAGGCAGCGAAGGCGTTGTGCACGCTGCTGGGGGGAGTGGTGGGCGTGCTGGTGTTATGGAAGGGGGGATGGGTGATTACAGCGTTACGGTGCCGAATGCGGGGGCGTATATTAAGTTGCTTACTGGTGCGAGGACGTATCTTGTGGAGGGGTTGTTGGGGAAGACGAGGTGGAGGGAGATGACGGAGGGGGGGTTGAGGGAGAGGTGGGAGGGGGGTGTTGTTGATGGGGGGGGGAGGGGGGAGGGGAAGGGGAAGGGCGTGCCGAGGGGGAGGACGAGGTGGTGGAGGGGGTTTTGGGGGGTCGAGTTTGGGTGGGTTTTGAGGGAGTGTGTGGGAGCGGGGATGGTGGAGGTTTTTGAGACGGGGTGTGTGGGGAGGGGGGTTAGGTGTTTATAGGGGGGTGATTGAATAGGGGGTGTAATATAAGGAGAGTTGGTGGTGGTGGCTTGAATGTCTTGATAGAAGCTTGGTATCAGATAGAAGCTTGGTGTTAGATGGGTGTGATGGCCTAGGGTATCTGTGGCTGGATATGCTCTGTTTGGCATCAGGACATCCTGTTCCTGTAGACTGATGTCTAACCTCTCTGGTATCAGAAGTCCTAGCCTTCATGACCAAGTAAAGGCACTAGAGAGATACCTGACTGCCTTTATACCATCCATGGAAGTCCTATACTGGCATTCAAACTCTGGCTATCATCATGGGTTAGCATTGGGGACCTCCTATCCACTTGGCAGACCTCTAATCTGCTCTCCTGGTATCATCAATTAGACAGTCATCCCCACCATAGACCTCTGCTCTGCTCTGCTTCCCTGGTATCAGATGGGAGGTCTTCCATACTCCCAATCATCTCTTGGCATCATCAGACAGTCCACCCTATTAACAGACCCCTACTCTGCTCTATTCTCTTGGTATCAGATGGGAGGTCTTCTATATCTCTTAGAATCAGACAAACTATCCTCACTACAGACCTCTACTCTTCTTAGCATCATTAGACACAACCTCTATCCCCACTACGGATCTCTGATCTCCTTGGCATCAGAGAGAGTCCATCCTCACCACAGACCTCTCCTCACTCTTGCCAGCAGACACAACCTCCACCAACAACCACTTCCCCAACACGCCTCCTGTCATCAAACAACATTTCATCAACCACCAAACTAGCACCACCACCACCCTCAGCTCAGGACACGATCCTAACCTTCCCCCACCCATGTCCAGTATCGAGGCTGAACCACCGCCAAGCCCACGTCACCCCCTACAGCACCCCTACAGCTACACCCCAGCACCGTGACTAGGATCACACCTCCTCCCCCCAGCACCTTACCGTGGCTGAGCACCCCAACATCGTCAGCATCCCAGCATTCCCAGCACCAAGGCATGGAGCTTCCCGTCGCAGAGGTGACATCGCTCATTTTTTTGCAGATGGTAGTTCGTAGTAGAGAGCATATAATCCTATAGTCTTAGTCATCCACCACTGGGGGTTCTCGTAATCGGCAGTAGTCCTCCGAATTGGAATTACCTCCTAGCTATACTGGCAACTCTTGGCGGCTAGTTACCAGTAGCTAGATACTAGTAGTTAGCAGTTTATCAGCTCCGCGCGTTTTGATATCCCCTTGCTCTCTTCTGCTGTACTGTACTATACCGTACTGCACTATACTGTATTGTACTGTACTGTGCTGTGGCTGTGCTCTCCCTGTCCTCCTGCCCTCCTCTCCCTTCCTCACCTCGCTCTCGGACCTCATTTAGTCTCTAAGTCCCACCTCCACCTCCACCTCTCCCTCTCCTCATCCCAACCCTGAAACCCCCAATTTGTGGCTCAGTCCCCCCCCCTTCCCCCCCCCCCCCCCAACCTCTCCCCCGCTGCCTGCTTGCACCAATAACACAAACGACCAATCGCCATCTATACTGTATCTGTACGTCTACCCACTGCGAGCACAGGAGGATAAAGCAAGCGGTCTAACCCCCCTTCACACCCCCTCCACTCCCCCTGTGGTGCGTCTGCGCTGTGTCGTCTGTGTTGAGTAAAGAGACCTAAACGGGATGCGAGATCCAGGTGGGGGTGCTGGATGTGGACGTGGATGTGGACGAGGTGTGTGCGTGGCGGGTGAGGCGGTGGCGGTGGAGTGGAGGTGCAGTGGAGAGGGCTATTTTTGGAGTGATACGACGGATAGGTGAGTGGCTAGATGTGTGGTTGATGCGTTTGTTAGAGGAGGTGAGGGGGTGAGGGGGTGAGAAGGGTAAGGGTAAGGGTAAGAAAGGGACGGTGTGGCAGTGCGAGGGTGTTTGTTTCATGGGGTTGAAGGGTGGTGAGGTGAGGTGAGGTGAGGTAATGTGAGGCTGAAGGGATGGATGGGTAATATATTACTGTACCTACAGCCCGCTCATAATCCATCCCTTTCAGCCTCAAGGTTAATTGGTGAGGTAGACGACCCTTCAGCCGGTGAGTGTAGCCTCCTCTTCTTCTTCTCTTCCCCTCTGGTCCATATAGCATGCAGTGTCCCTCTCCCATGCATGGTATAGTAATAGTATGCAGGCCATATGCAATTAGTACGTACTCTACATATCGTGGCTTGAAACGAAACGAGGCAGACCAGAACAGAACGGGATCTCGGCGTGTCGGCAAGAGCTGAGGATTATAAATAGCCTTGCCCTTTGTATTGTACAGCTCAGCTAGTAAGAAGAAGGGCGTTTGTATCTTTCGCTGGTAAAAGAGAGTAGAGAGGTACTTGGTCAGGTACGGGTGGCTGTCGAGATCTAGCTGGATATGCGGATGGGATGTTGGATACCCTGTTTTTCAAGGCACGAAGGGTTGTTGTACTGGTACTGGCACTGGCACTGGGATAGAGCTGACCATGGGAAGATGAGTGAGTGAGTGGTGAGTGGTGAGGGTGAGTGGTGAGTGGTGAGTGGTGAGTGGTTGTTCCTGTATGGAGGGAGTATGATTTGTAGATTAGATAACCTCATACTGTGATAGTAGTAGCAGGGCACTATGATTTATGATTTATGATTGATGGCATACTAGAATCTCCATGTATAGTAATACCATACCCTCATACCCTCATACCCTCATACCCTTCTTCACCAAGAAACCATCCCATCCCATCCCATATCATCTCTTGGCTTCGCTCCTAACCTCGTAACCCATCACCATTACCCATGAGTAGTCAGAGCTGACTGTGGATAAAAAAGACTGGACTATCCTCTTCCTCTCTAATCGATTACTATCCTCTACTACTACTACTACTACTAACCTAACCAGGTACCGATACATCACACCACTACCCACTTACCACTTACCACTCCCTTCGCCGGTCCACGGATACTCCACGCACCGCAAATCATACCGCAGCTAGTGTCTTGTCAAGTATCTTTACACTATAATCTGTATATGACAGTACCTACCTAGATACTACACACCTAAAATGGCTAGCACTGTTGTCCAAACAGGATGTGGCAGCCTTAGCCTTCTCCTTCTTGCCCTCGCCCTTTTGGTGGTGACCTCTAGTTTGAAAACACGCTAGTGCCAATGTGTGGCGCAGCGAGGTAGGAGGAGTGTGGAAGAGGAACTTTTGACGAGCGACGACAGAGACGACCTGGTGGAGAAGCTATACTAACTGTGCTCTACTCGGACTCTCTATTCGGACTCTCTACTCGGGACTATCTTGAAACTTCAATTGTACTCTACTCTACGACCCTCTTCTGTACTCGACAACAGTCGTCCCGACTCGACTCGAGAATTACAACCTCATTTCTGTACTCTATACTGTGTACAATTATTACAACTCTCCTCTATCTACTCTACTCTTCTCCTCTATCTACTCTACTACTCTACATCTGCACCACCACCACCGTCACTACACAATCCTACCCTGCGCCTCTTTCCCAGGAATCAAGCCATACAGCCACCCCATACTCACCCTCACCCTCACCCTCACACCCCGGCGCCTATTCAGCTGGCCTTGTTGCCTGCCTTGCCTGCCTTGCCTCGCCTTGTCTTGCCTCGCCTGGCCCTGCCTCAGTCTTCCCTGTCTGGCCTCACTCGCCGCCTTGCCAATCTCACCTCCAACTCCAGAGCTTGCCTGCCCTGTCACTCCCAAAACTCATCCGATCTTGTCGTCTCGTCTCGTCGTCTTGTCCTGTCTTGTCCTTCCCTTCTACATCCCACAATACACAGTACACAATACACACCTTTGTCTCTAATACTACTACACTACACTACTTTATACTTATCCCCCATTATCTTATCCATCTATCTCTCTGTGGACCGATTGCATTGGCTGCCTGACCAACCAACCACCACTCCCGCCTCTACCTACTCCATCCATATCGTCCTGCTCCATCAAAAAGTGGTATGTGCCCGTCCCGGTCCTCGGTCAGACAGGCCCATTAACCTGGCCGCAGCTGACCACCGCTCACCACCAGCCCTGCAAAGACACACAACACTCACCACCCCCATCACAACCTCAAACAAACCGACACACACTTCCATTCTCCAAACAATCCCTCACCACCACCGATCCTATCCGCCGCACCACGACGCACGACTCCTCCACACCATTGCGCCAACCTGTACCACCACCACCTCGACCACCACCACACACGCCGCGCCCTGCTGTGTCTGGCAATTGGCACCCCCGAGCTCTCCACGGGAGAGCCAGACAATGAACTTTTGAGCCCATCTACCTAGTTCGGATGCCCCTCAAACGCGACCTACACCTACACCTCCACCCTTCTTCCAAGCCCACCCACCCGCATTGGCCCTCATGGACTCCGACCAAGGCACAACCGCCGCCCCGACGACAGCCCCAACAGCACACATGAGGAACCTCCCCGACCCAGCGCCGCCGGTCCTCGCGGCCAGCACGCCGCCCACCCCCGACCAATCCAGCGCGCGCCCATTGAAGCGCAGCCGCCTCGACTCGTCGCCCAACTCCGCCACCGTCGCCGCCATCGCCGACGCAGGCCTCACCGCCTCTCCCCTCGCCAAGTCGCCACGCTTCGGCACGAGCGTGTCGCCGCGCGCCTCGCCCGGCGCAGCAGCTATAGAAGATGATCGCCGACGACAACAGGAGGCTGCGAAGGCGTCTGGGAAGGCGCCTGGCGAGAACAATCCAGGACATAAAGTTATATCCGCGCTCATCTCCTCCGCCTCGAGCAGGCAACAAGATGCGCCGCCCGCAACAACGACGATGAGCGAAGGGGTGGAGGCGGCAGCGAACGCGATGTCGATACCGAGCCCGCTGCACTTTGAGGATAAATCACAGAACAGCCCTGCGAGCGTGACGAGCCTGGGGAGCATGGCGAGCACGGCGCAGACGGCCACGGCGAGCACGACGGGCATTACGAGTCCGTCGAATATGCTGAATAATCCCGGAGACGGGGGGGAGCATCGGGATGCGGCTGGGGCGAATGGCGAGCCGCAGACTGACAAACCGTCTGCGCGAGCGTTTACATTTCCCGGAAACGCACTCGCGCGCTCCGAAGGCCTGCGCGACCCCATGCGCGGTCTAAGTCTGCCCATGTCCGGCCTCAACGCGCACCTCGCCCCCCGCTCCCCCTCCCACAAGAAGCATAAATGCCCCTACTGCGACACCGAATTCACACGCCACCACAACCTCAAATCGCACCTCCTCACCCACAGCCAGGAGAAGCCCTACGTCTGCAACACATGCCAGATGCGCTTCCGCCGCTTACACGACCTCAAGCGCCACTCCAAGCTGCATACGGGCGAGCGGCCGCACATCTGCCCCAAGTGCGATCGCAAGTTTGCGCGCGGCGATGCGCTGGCGAGACACGCGAAGGGGCAGGGGGGGTGTGCGGGGCGCAGAGCGAGTATGGGGAGTTTTGGCGGGGATGAGGAGTATGATGAGCAGATGGGGGAGGAGGGAGGGATGGAGGGTGTGCTGTATGCGGAGCCCGTGGAGGGGGATGTGGATGAGGATGATGAACGCAGGTATAGTTTACCGAGTATCAAAGCGCAGCATGTCGACGGCGGAACACCGCAGGACCCATACGCACCCCTCCATAGAGGCGCGCCGAATACGTACCCGCCTTCTGGACCGAGGAGGGGGCAGTCGGGACCGACGCCGTTTCAGCACCTCGCCCAGGCAGCGGGGAACGGGTCGGGGAGCACGGCTGCTTCGACGGCGACGGGGGCGCAGAGTTCGCTGGGGAGTGCGCACACCACCATGTCTACGGCGCCTAGTACGGGGAGCGGCGCGAATAACGGCGCTGGGGGAGGGGGAGGGGGAGTAGGGAACCCAATGCTCTTCGCCCAAACACCAATGACAGAGTCCCCTAAACCCATCAGCCCGAGCGCCATGTCCGCCTTACAACTCGGGCACGGCCACGATCCGTCCATCTCGTCCGGGGGGGGAGTGGGGAGGCAGCGCTCGCCGGGTCTGGCGGCGCAGGTGCAGCAGAGGGATTTTGGGAGGAGGCAGCAACAACAGGTGCAGGGGGGAGGGGGGGAGAGGATGGGGTCCGTTGGCGGAGGGCCGAAGTTACCTGCGCTTAGTGGGTTGGCGCCGCCCGAGGCGCGGTTTATGGTTCCCAGCCAGGGGGGGGCGAATGGGACGTCCAATCCCCCCTCTGGATCCTCTGGTGGACAATTTCGTGGGGGGTTACAACAGCAGCAGGGAGGACCGGACACGAGCACGAATCTGTTCTCGTCTGAACGCGGGGTGTGGACGTATATCCAGTCCCTGGAGGAGAAGGTTGATCGGCTGACGGAGCGGGTGGTGGGGATGGAGGGGGTGGAGAGGAGTCAGGAGGAGCGGATTAGGAAACTGGTTGAGGAGGTTGAGGTGTTGAGGGGGGGTGGGGGGAGGCCGGGGTTGGCGAGGACGGGGTGAGGGGGGTGTGTGGGTGATTGATAGGGGGTGAAAGGGGAAAAGGGGAGGGGAGAGGGGGAAGGGGATTTTCTATGATGCCAGGATATACTTGGCTGGGGGATGGCGTTCTTTTTTTTTCTGGACGGGGGGGACTGGGGGATAAGTGGGGTTGAGGTCAAAGGGGTTATTATATGTTTTGATCATCGTCGTTGTCTTTTTTTATTTATAAATTGGGAGTGTGTGGGACGTGGATGGACAGCAAAAAACTGTCTGGGACAGGAATGGGAATGGAGCGGGGATAGTCAAGAGGAGAGGGGGGATAAAGGAGATGCGGGGAAACACATCTTTCCCCCGCGGGTGTGGTTGGAGAGTGTGATGATGAACAATTTTACCCCGTTTTTTTAGAACTCTCATATGCTTTTTTTTTGCTTTTGTTGGTACTACCTGATTTTGTGGGGAAGAGAAAGGAAGAGGTAGGGGAGGGTGTTTTTATAGACTTACTTTTAACTTTGTTAATAACGATTTGAGGGTAGCGAGCGGGATTTTCGAAGGCGAGGAGAGGGGATGGGGGGGGTTGAAATGGCTTGGGGTTGTGGATGGTGGAAAAGGGTGTGGTGATGGTGGTGATGGTGGTGATTAGTGGCGGTGAAATGGAAAAGAGTAGTTTGAATCCTGTGAAGCTGTCTGTACTATAATGAATGCTGTGAACGGTCTGGACTGGTCTGGCGGACTGTAGTGAACTATGGTAGACAACAGTGCTGGACTCGGTGGTGAAGGCGGATGGTGATGTGAGAATGTCTCATCTCTCGTATCCGCCGCCGCCGCCGCCGCCGCCGGGTTCAACATATACGTACCTAGTACATACCACCCACCCAAACCACTAGATTGAGAAATATATACACCCCATCCAAACACATATTATTCTCCCCATCCCATATCATCCCTTCCGCATCCGATCCGCCCCATCCATACCCATCTAGATCCCCCCTCGGATCCCCAGCCTCCCGGCCTCTCCGCCCGTGACTTGGCCTTAGCGCCCACCCCAGCCTTGCGCCCACAGACACACGTCATAGCTCGTGCGCAGCCGAACGCCGAGGGGGGAGCTCCACCACCGAGCCCAGTCCCCCAGTCCACAGCTTGAGCAGCTGGAAGAAGCAAGGAATCTTGGCAGGATCGGCGCGCTGTACTGTAGGAACAAGGTCTGGTTCTGCTTGGGGTTATTCGACGGGGTTTTCTTGCTGAGACATCTTGCTCCTGCAAAAAAGTGCTGGACTGGACGATACGACCGAACTGGACGGCTGAGGGAAGGAGACGGATAGCACGGGAAGGAAAGACGTAAAGGATACGATACGACCGGAAAGAAAGACGCAAGGATACGATACGACCGGAAAGAAAGACGCAAGGGTAGGAAGGAACGGAAAGCAAGCTCGCACACCACAAGAGGGATAGGAACCTATACCAGAGGGGAGAGACGACATAATCTGGACTGGACTCACCACTTCGTCGGCCTGACGGGGGAACTTGGCGCTGCGCTCTACGAACTTCGGAGTACAGAATACACCGCCCTCCCCTCACCTCACGCGCGACCTCGATCCCGAGACAGCGAGCGACGGATTCGGAGACGAGAGAGGGTCTGCGAGAGTGACGCGGGACAAACGACGAACGAGGGTATGGCGGAGAATGGGGGAGCTGTTGTTGCGGAGGAGGTGTCGGGGAAGAGCTTTGCAGATGCTGTGGTTGAGGGACAGGATGGACAGGCGGATGGTCCCAATGGGGAGGTGAATGGCGCGGGCGCGGAGGGGGAGACCGCGCTGCCGAAGAGTTTTGCGGAGGTTGTGGTGGAGGGGGTGGAGGGAGTGGAGGAGGGGGGAGAGGAGGTGGAGGGGGGTGTTAATGGGGAAGGGAAGGGTGCTGAGGAGACGAATGGAGAAAAGAAGGATGCTGCGAAGGGTGCCGAGGAGACGAATGGAGAAAAGAAGGATGCTGCGAAGAGGAAGGGCGACAAGAAGGGCGCCGGGGAGACGAATGGCGATAAAAAGGCCCAGAGAAACGGGGACAAAAAATCACGCCGAGAGCAAGCAATTCACCCCAACGACGACGCAGACAAGAGCCACTCCGCTACTGTAAGTCCCACTCCCCATCCTCCCCCTCACCTCACAACCCCCAACTAACACCCCCCTCAGCTCCTCCAACCCCCCAAACAGACCCTCAAGCACCGCTCCACCCCCTCCTCCCACCACCACACCCACAGCGCCGACCTCTACTCCGACACCGAATTCGAAGACTCCGACATCTTCACCAACTACCCCTCCCACTCCCCCTCCCACAACGACGAGCACCTCGTCTCCATCCGCCCCCCCCCCTCGCGCGCCCCCTCCTCCGCCTCCCCCCCCCGCGCCTCCTCCCCCCCCCGCGCCTCCTCCCCCCCCCCGCCCAGCCCAAACCGCACACTCACCTCCGGCCGCGAAGCCGGCAAAACCTGGCTCGCCTCCCGCATCCGCTTCGCACCCCTCAACATCCCCCTCCAGCGGCGCCTCCAAACCGCCATGGTCCTCGCGCACACCATCTCCATCGCGCTGCTCATCGGATCCTTCCTTTTTGCGTGCGCGATACCGTTGTTGTGGCCGCTCATCGTGCCCTACATGGTCTACATCATGTTTTCCGCCGCCGGGTACAACGGGGAACTCAGCATGCGATCTCCCCGTCTGCGGGGGAGCAAGCTCTGGTCGCTTTTTGCCGGGTATTTTCCTGCTCGGCTGCATAGAACCGTGGAGCTCAGCCCAACCCGCAAATACATCTTCGGCTACCACCCCCACGGCATCATAAGCCACGGCGCCTTCGCCGCCTTCGCCACCGAAGCCCTCGGCTTCGCCCAGCTCTTCCCGGGCATCACAAACTCCCTCCTCACCCTCGACTCCAACTTCCGCATCCCCTTCTACCGGGAGTACATCCTCGCCCTCGGCCTGGCGTCCGTCTCGCGCCAGAGCTGCGAGAATATTTTGAGCAAAGGGGGGGTGAACGGCGAGGGCATGGGGAGGGCTATTACTATTGTTGTTGGAGGGGCGAGGGAGAGCCTTGATGCAAGGCCGGGGACGCTGAGGTTGGTGCTGAAGAGACGGTATGGGTTTGTGAAGATGGCGCTGAGGACGGGGGCGGATCTGGTGCCGGTGCTGGGGTTTGGGGAGAACGAGTTGTACGACCAGTTCAGCGTTGAGAATCGTCCGTGGATTCGCCGCGGACAGGATTTGTTGAAACGCACGCTGGGGTGGACGCTGCCGCTCTTTCATGCGAGGGGGGTGTTTAATTATGATGTTGGCCTGGTGCCGTACCGCAGGCCGCTGAATGTGGTGGTTGGACGCCCGATTGAGGTGGTGATGAGGAAGAGGCCGACGGTGGAGGAGGTGGAGGAGTTGCATGGGAGGTATTGTGAGGAGTTGGTAAGGTTGTGGGAGACGTGGAGGGAGGACTTTGCGGGGGGGAGGGGGGAGGAGATGGTTATTGGTGATTAGAGGGAGGGGGTGGTTGTGAGGGAGGGGGAAGGGGAGGGGAGGAGGGGAGGATGGAGGGAGGAGAGGGGATTGGGGAGGTGATTTGAGGGTTACTTCGGGAATAGGAGTGGTTGGGCTGGAAGGGGTTGGAGGCTTCGTCTTTCTGTATTCTTATTTCTCCCATCTCTCCATCTCGCCGTGAGAATTTCACGGACAGATTATATCTAGCACATAAATCGCCATATAACCATACGGAGCTCGATTTTTATATACTACACCTACGTACAGTGTATTTCCGAATAACTGGTATCCAACTGTACTGCACAATAGAGGGGTGAAAGAAAAGGGGGCAGAAAGCTTACATGTACCCTAACCTCGCACCGTCCACCAAAATAGGTACGTACCTTTTCTCATCCATCACCCATCACCATCACCACTCAAACCCCATCACAATCACATCAATCCGCGCACAATTCGCACAATTCGCACAATCCGCAGGTTCCCCCTTGGAAAAAACTCAATATCCTCACCTCGACCATTCCTTATTCCACCCGATCCCTCCGTCCCCATCCACAACACAAACCCGCCCCGCCTCGCCCCGCTCCCAGACAATTCGCCGCCCGCGCCCGGCTTCGCCGGATGCGGCACAGCAGGTACAGTACCACTAACACCCACCCACCAGTTCACTAATAGGCAAAATGCACAAGGGCAAAACACAGAACCTGCATGCAGGCACGCACGCGGCGAACTTGGGGGGTGGGGTGAGGGAGGTTGTCTCAGGTGGAGATTAGGTGCTGTGGGTGCTGTGGGTGCTGACGTTGGATAGGCGATGGGATGGGCGATGGGGGACGCTGATCTGTGTACACAAACACGAAGAGGAGGGGGGTGATGTGCAGATAGCCAAACGGCGGTCGGTCGGTCGTGTCGGGTCGGTGGGGGGCGGCGGCGATCGTGGTGTAGCATGTGAAGGCTCGCTCGCCGGCGCGTTGGGGATGGGATGGACGCGATGGCCTGGCCGCCGGCGGAAGGTTGAGTGGTAACGAACGGCGCTTCCTCCTCGCGACAAGCTCCGAACACGCCTAGCGCTGCCTGGCTGATCTCCCTATCCGCGCCGGACTTCCAGTTCACCCACCGCGCTACACCCGCCGTACCTACAGTATCTCCGGGCTACGTCAGGGGTCGCTTCGCCAGACTAGCCCAGGAACCACCGCCGCCGCCGTCTGCACTCTACCGTGAGTGGGTAGGTGCGTTGAAAGGAGAGAACGTGGGCGTGTGGCTGGTCGGCGGGGGGCGCTGGGGCGCTGGGGGGGCGCTATTGTAATCGCCGGGGGATGGGTGGTGGCGCGCTAGGTGGGGGGGCCTAGATGGTGGGTGGATGGGGATCGGTGGGGGGGGGAGATGGCGTGAGGTTTGGGGCTATTGGGGCGCTATGGGGTGGGAGAGAGGCGCTATGGGGTGCTGGGAGGGGGTGTTCAGCTTTTCAGGGGAGGGGGGGGGGTTGGGTGGTTGGTTATTCATAAGCTCACAAGCTCATCTCTGCACTGGAAGTACAGTACATGTGGGTGCGTGCGGTGGTGAGGGCCGTGTGGTTGGGGATGCTGGATGCGAGGATGGTGGGTGGATGTACTGTACTTGGAGTGCAGGATGGGCTTGTGAGCTTATGAGTGAGTGCATGAGAGAGGGTAGAGGATTTGTATGGGTGCTCGTTTGAGTGTGAGTGTGATATGACGGTGGTAAGAGTCTATATATGGTTGACGTTGACATATACTTACTCTCCTCTCACCCATGAGTCGTACGCAAGCTTCCACCTCCCACCCAGCTTTCCCAAAGTCCGGGTGACAGCTCTCTCCAGCTTCCTTCCTTGACAGCCGCGCCTCCCCTCATGACAGCTCGGCGACGGTTTTAGTGTGCCCAAGACGGGTTTTTAGCAAGTTCTGGTAACGAGCTCGGCGACGGCGACGGTCTCAGTTTGCAGGTCTCAGACGGGTCTGAGATGGTGACGGCGAAGGAGATGGGCGATCGAGCCCCTGATTATTTCAGAGGCTGGTGTTTTTAGGGGACTTTTGGGACTGTAAACATCTCAGATCGCATCTTAGACAGTGGTGGAATAACGGTATGGAAGGTTTGGTATTGCTCTGGTATTTGCTGGTATTTGCTGGTATAGCTGTGGAGAGAGTGTTCGTATATTCCTGGTAACAGCAAGTGAACTGCAGGCGTATTATCCATAATTGTCCATAACCGTCATCTATTGTCTATCATCGTCTTTTTCTCGCCCCCCGTTCCTATTTCACCCCGTCCGTCTATCCCCTTTTCCTTGGCTGACCAGGAACAGTAGACTCCGTAAGTCCAATACTAACTGTACTTCCATTATACTGCACATTCCCATACTATACCATGTACTCTTATTATAGTACTCTTAGACATACAGACAGAAAGTAGAGTAGCCATGGCCGACTATCCCTCCCTGCCACAGCTGTGACTTACTGTCAACCACTAATTTATACTATATCCCATGTACTCTACATGTCCAAAGTGTACCCACGACCATTCCTCATCCAAAATAATCAATAAATCCCAATCCCAACGACGACGCTCTCACTCTCTCTGACCCAGTCCAGTGCCAGTGTCAGCACCACTGTCAGTACCAGTACCATCCCAGCCAGTGCCAGTACCAAAAACCTTCAACCAACCTCCCTCCTCCGCCTCCCAAAAAAACATCACCGCCGACCATCCACCCACCCGACCACCGCCAGCGACACACCTGAACACTTCACTCACTCATCCCCTCCCACCTAGCGATAATTCTGCTTGCCTGCCCTGCTTGCTCTCTCTCTCGTTAACTGTTTCTGCCTCTACACGACAAAACTAATACTACATACACTCTCGTTACCTTGATCTTGATCTTTCTTCCTTCTTCCTTGTCCATATTACTCGTCTTCCTGCATACGACCAGACCAATCTCTTTCCTTCCACCTCTCCGAAAAGCAACCCAACGCAACAACACAGACACAGACTCTCCTGCCTCCTACTAGGCCCTGTCTCTACACACACGAATCTCTCGAATCTCTCGAACCTCTCGAATCTCTACACGATCATTTACGAACTTTATACACGTTTCAGCGTCTAGCAGTCCTTTCTAGCGGTCCCGCATCTCCTATACGAACCTCCACCCTTCCGATCTACTCGGGTGTAGGTTTTGGATATACTGTGCCTCACACAACAGCACAGCACATCACATCAAAGAATCGTCGTACAAAACACAACATCTCCGCCTTCCCGATCTACTGCGACATTCAACTCTACATATCCCCACGCTGCATACCCAGCATATAGAACATACTCATATCCCCGTACAGCCAGCCTCGCTTCATGCCCAGCGCAGCTTAGCCGCCCCGTCTCAACCACGACCACCACCACCCCCATGCCGAAGCTCCCCAAGGCCTTCGCACGGCGCAAGTCGGCCGCCAATGTCCTCGATGAGCCCCTCGCCGACGTCCCGCCGAACCAGCAGTCCTTCAGGGTCTTCGACCGCGCCAACACCACCAACTTCGACGGCGGCAAGCCGAGGCTGAACGGTGGCAGCGGCAACGTCAGCGGCAGACCCAGCACCACCGATCCAGAGAGGGACGATAATATGTTCTCGGGCTTCAGCAACCGGTATGTTTTTTCTTCCCTTTCTTTTAGTGCAGACCCTCTCCTATATGTGGTTTTTTGCTATTTTTATTTTTATTTTTGGGTATACGGGGACTGGCCCACCTTGGCACCACCTGCTAGGGTAGCCTCATCCTTTTTCCAGGGGTGTAATATTCCTGCGGCAGCGCACAGCCACCCATCATCTTTATTTCCAGTTTCCCCTTTACCACTCCTCATCCACCCCAACATCGCCTCCTGCCTGTCAGCGGCTGACAACTGTGAAGCGGCAGCGGCACCTCCAATTCAAACACCGTTTCAACGGCTGACAATTCTTCACGCCGTAGTGCTGTCTCATCCGCGTCTTCCGACCCGAACGCACAGCCAGAGAACAACACGAACGGGAAGAACGCCAACGCGCCGCTCCCCGCCGTCCCAAAGGGCACAGCAAAGTTCTCGCTGAAATCAACGGGCAAGGCCTTCTCCTTCGGACGGAAACACTCCGCGGCATCGACGCCGAGCACCACGCAAGAGGACCTCTCGAAACCGCCCACGCCCGCAAAGGATGATACAACCCGCTCAAGCACTCTGACCGACAGCGCGAGGAGCGATTACTCCAGCACGAACGCGTCGCTGAAGCTGGAGAATAGGCTTAGTCTCGGCGGCGATTTCGCAGCCATGTTTATGAATACGGGGAACAACCGCAAGAGCGCCGTTCTGGATGCTGAGAACAGGCGGACGCAGTCGGTGAGCCCGGCGGTAAGTTGAATCCACATAGTATACGATTGGAACTTGGACTGACGTTGGCATAGGAGGGATCTACATCGACCGCAAGGCAGTCTGGTGTTTCGAGGAAACCGCTCGGGAATGTGAGCAATGAGCGGTCCCTGGCGGGGGATACCTCGTCATACCCATGGGGGGTGCAGAAGTCGGCGGAGAAGCAGAGGCTCATGTTTGGCACGAGCCCTGGGCCGTCACCGACGGGGACACCGCCGCCTGTTCCAGAGCATGATACGAATGGCAGTAACAACACAAACAGACCAGGTGTAGGATTAAGGAGGAGCAGTGCTGTGAGGAGGCAGTCGCTGATGGCTATTGGGGATGGAGAGGATGAGGACGCAAAGCTAATGAGGGAGTCTATTAATGCGATGAGGCAGCTTAATGTGGATGAGACGCCCAGGGCGAGAGACAGCTGGATCAACCCATCCGCGGTAGCGGCGTATAACGTTGCCCACACCCCAAAGCCCACAGCACCAAGCTCGAACAACACCACCCCCCGCGCGCGCTACCCCGCCACCGAGCCCCAAGAGGACAGCCTCTTTGACCAACAGACTGCCGCCTCCGCGAACCTCGCCCTGCAATGGGGCGAGAAGCCCAGCACGCCCCAGTCCTCGGCGCCAAAGACGAAAGTCATGACGACGGCACAGTTCGAGCGCTACCGTCAAGACCAGGAGCGCGCGAAGCGGTACAGCAACGGCAAGTTCCCGGACGCCAACCCCGACGACGATGATGATGCCGCAGACGACACCTACGAAGACGAGGACGACGACGAAGAGGAGCGCCGCAAGGAGCAGGCCAAGCAGCGCCGCAAGCAAGAGGCACACATGACCGTCTACCGTCAACAAATGATGAAGATCACCGGCGAGGCCCCCAACCCCATCGCGCGCCCCTCGGCCGTCACCTCCCAAAGCACACCCAACCTGCAACTCTACGCCGACAACCCCAACGCCGACGAAGAAGAAGACGAGGACATCCCCCTCGCCATCCTCGCCGCCCACGGCTTCCCCAACCGCAGCCGCGCCCCCGGCCAACTAAACGGCATGTCCTCGAACCCCAACCTCCGCGCCTCCAGCCAGCTAAGCGGCGCCTACCCCCCACCCCCCCGCTCCGTCACCGGCGGCGCCGGCGACCGCGCCAGCGCCCTCCCCGCCTTCGCCCGCCGCCTCCCGCAAGATCCCTACTTCGGCGCCGGCCTCGTCAACTCCACGAACCGCGAATCCCTCGCCCTAGGCAGCGGCTCTCAGTACGGCGGCACCGGCGGCGGCCCCCGCGCCCAGCCCGGAGGCCTAGTCGGCGTCATCGCCTCGGAAGAGCGCTCGCGCGCCCTGCGTCGCGGGAGCCCCAACCCCGCGGGCGAGTATCCCGCCATGCCACCCGGCCTGGGTCTCGGCTACGCAGGCGGCGCGCGCGCTCCCGGCGCTATGCCCCAGGACCCCGCGGCGATGCAGGCGCAGATCGCGGCGATGCAGGCCCAGCTGCAGCAGAGCATGGAGATGCAGTTCCAGTTCTTCCAGATGATGGCTGGGGCTGCGCCGCCCATGCAGGCGCCCCCTGGTGTGCAGATGGTGCCGGGGATGATGCCGCAGGGCATGATGCCCCCGCCGCAGGGCATGCCGGCGCAAGGTGCTCCGCAACTAGGCGGCATGGGCAGGACGAGCACGATGGGAAGTAGTTTTGGCTTTGGCGGGGCGTTCCCGGCTGGGCCGCGCAGCGTGGCGGGGACGCAGCAGCGCCCGGTGACGATGCTGGATTCGAGGGGGTATGCGGCGAGCATTGCGCCAAGCGAGAGGAGTAATGTGGGCATGCCCGATCGGTATAGACCCGTTAGCCATATGCCTGCTGCGGAGAGCGGGGGTGTTGTCGCGGGCCCGCGGATGAGTGTACTTGCTAAGGGGCCGGCGGTTACGGTGAGGCCGGTGGAGGGGGAGGAGGACGAGGAGGATGCGTGGGAGGAGATGAGGAGGCAGAAGGAGAAGAAGAAGAGTATGTGGCGGATGAAGAGGGAGAAGAAGGGGGTGCTTGTTGAGGAGGTGGGGGAGATGGCTAGGTTTACTAGTTGAGTTTGAGGCTTTGAGGCTTTGAGGTTTTGAAGTACGAAGAGGGAGCATTGCGTGGGCGTTTTTTTTGTGGCTTTGGGAGGGGGGGTGAAATGTGCGCTGGCATCTGTGGTTGTGTTTTTTGAAGAGGGATTTGTGTTTGTTTTTATAGGGGTGGAATGGGGTAGAGATGGACTTCTTTAGTGAAAAGGGCACATGTAGTGAGTGGATGGGGAGACATACAGATATGGGAGTGGGAAGGCGAGAGGGTAGATTACCTTATAGTACCTTAATAATGGATGCCGATGTACTTTATAAAGAACTGTTCGGGTGAGGGACTAGTCGCTCACTGCTTTTTGCGCAATCCCAACCCCCTTTCCCTCGTTTCTGCGCTCTCTCGCCACTGAGGAGGCCATGCATGCACACCAGTCACTCAGTATCATTCTCCTACCCCGCCAGACCCTTCAACAGGACCTTGCCAATGAAACCAGAAGACAAACATGAAGACACCACACACACACACATAGGAGTAGCACCAAAAACTAGGAGCCTAGCGCCCAGCCAACTCCTTATTCTGCGCGTTTTCCACCATTTCGCGCACCCCCTACCGATTCTGCGCACTTCTGCGCGTTCTGCCAGGTTTCGCGCATCGCTAACCGATTCTGCGCACTCCTTGGTGAGCGACCGTCCCCCCTCTGTGATTAGGCGGGCCGGCATGGGTGTGGCGGCTGGAAGGTGGCAGGTGGTTTTGCGCACTGCTGAGAGATTCTGCGCGCTCAGGTGGTTTTTGCGCACTGGAGAAAGATTATGCGCGTTCAGGTGGTTTCTGCGCACCAGAGAAAGATTATGCGCGTCTGGTGTGACGAGGTACTGCTGGTGAGTTAGATGTCAATAGAGGGGAGGGAGTCTGTTCCCCCTTTCTTCTCCTAGGGGCTGGGCTAGGCTTCCTTTATTTCCCCGCGTTCGTTTTCCATACCAGGAAGGAACGAGGGGAGGAGGTAAGTAGAGCTAGGTGGTCGCTCTTTCCTTCGCTCTGACTTGTTCTTTTCTCTCTTACTAAGCCGTTCCTTCCCTCCTAGGTCAGTTGTTCTTTCCCTTTTGAGTCAGTTGCTCTTTCCCTTATAAGTCAGTTGCTCTTCCCTCGCCTTGTTGGTCGTTCCTTCTCTCTCTAGGTGACTGTTCCTTCCATTACTATAGAATTTGAATAAACATATAAACATGAAATAGTTCTTTGTATTGGCCCTGTCTTCACGTTTCATTATCTATCAACCCTTGTGTAATGATCTTTGTTCATGCTGATAGATGAGTCGCCTTTTGATATTCCCCATGCTTCAACGCCATCAAATTTCACCCCCTTACCCCTGGTATCAATACCACCCAAACGCCCTGCACCCAAACCCAACCCAACCCAACCCAGCCTCCCCACTACCTCACCACAACGTCCACGCCACTCAAATCCTCCAAATCCGCATCCCCCACACAATCCTCCTCCTCCATCCTATCCCCATCAAACCACAACTCCACGCTCCTCCCCCCCACCTCCCCCTCCCTCTGCGCCCTAAACGCCGCCACCAGATCCCCAATCCGCGTCGTAGCCTTAACCCTCAACTTCACCTCCGGCATATCCTTCGCCCTCAGAATAATCCGCAATTTCTCCTCCTGCACCGGCTGCTCCGCTACCACCTCAACCGCCGGCCCACCACCACCACCACCGATACCACCATCCCCGTTCTCAAGAGCAAGATGCGCATTCCTAACCCTCTCCTCCTCGGCAGCTTTGTGCGCCTCAAGCGCCTCCCTAGTCCACGCCTCGAGGTGCACGTCCCCTCCCTCCCCTCCCCCGCTATCATCCAGCACGCCTCCGGCGCGACTAATCTTCACCCCCATACTCCCGCACGTACTCGTGTCCCACACGCGCAGCCCCTTGTACGTGAGGAAAATAATCGTTGCAGCGGCGCCTGCATGCGGCGGCTGCCTCGCGCACCACGCTAAACGCACATCTTTAAGGCGCTGGGAGAGGCGGCGCCGGATCAGGAGCGGGGTCGTGTTCGGGAGGGGCGAGGTGATCAGGATGGTGAGTGTTGGGTCAGGAGCCGTGGAGGGGGTGGCGGCTGTTGTGGCGGGGGCGCGCCGCGCAGCGGCGATGAGGTCGGCGTAGAGTTCGTCGTCGTCCGAGGGGGGGGGAGCGGGGGGAGAGGAGGGGATGGCGATGGGTTCGGGGTTGGTGGAGCGGGGTTTAGGTGGTGGAGAGGAGAAGGCGGAGGGGTAGGTTGGGCCTGGGGAGGGCGCGGGTTTGTCGTCTTCGTCGTCGGAGCTGAGGGAGATTATGTTGGCTTGTCTTCGTGTGTTGCGCTGGCTCGGGCCTGGTGATGCGATAGAGTTGCTGTAGGTGGAGTGGGTGCTGCCCTCCCTCCGTACCGATCTTGATGATTCTTCATCGCCGTACTCGGATTCTCCGGCCGGTGTATCGCTTCTGTCTCCACTGTTACTATTAGACCAGCTTTCGAATCACAATATAGGAATCCACATACCTCCGACTCCTCTTCCTCCTCCTCTCCCCCTCACTATCCAGCCCCCCCTCCTCGTCCCCACTCTCCTCGTCCCCCTTAACAACCCTCTCCCTCTTCCCCCCCCTCGCCCTCTCCACCTCCCTCACCCTCTCCTCCTCCATCTCCCGCTGCACCTCCATCTCCCTCTCCCTCTCCCTCTCTCTTTCCCGCTCCCGCCGCTGCACCTCCACGTTCTCGGCGAACACATCCTTGGCCCGTGAGAAGAACCCAATCGCGTCCGTCGTCGTCGCTGCCGCTGCGCCGCCCCGGTTCCGGTTCTTGAAGAGCGATTTCCGCGCCGCTGTTACGGCGGCGGGGGCGGGCGCGGGCGCGGGCGCTGAAGAGGCGCCGGGGGGGGAGGCGAAGGGGTCGGCGGGGTCGGGTGTCGACATTGCGTGTGCGTGTGCGCTTGTTCGGTATGTCCGTAGGTACTATAGAAGAGTGATATATTCGATGAAACAGCGCAAGTGCCCGCGCGGTAGATCTGGAAAATAAATGTGCGCGGCTGTGTGCGTGAGTGAGTGTTTGTTCTGGGCGCTGGTGGAATATCGTGGAGAGGTACACTGCCTGGCTGTTGGTTGGCAGCCAGCCAGCCTTGCCGCAGATCAATCGGTCGGTCAGTGCGCCAACAGCCGACGCTAAGAAAGCTCGCCCCGCGAGACGAGTGTCAGAGTGATACGACGACGTGGAGTCCTTTCTTCTGTACCGACGACACAGCACCGACGACGAGATATAACAATTTAACGCCGAGATATACGGAGTAGCTTCGACCCCGAACACGATTAAAAGTACGAGCACCTACGAGCAGAGATGGAGAACGGAGGCGCACCACAGCAGGGCGAGGGGAAGGACCCGAGCGGGTTCTTGGGCGAGATCATCAACAGCGCTGTGACTGTCAAGTTGAACTCTGGGGTCGTGTATAAAGGTGCGTGAGCTGCGTTGTTTCCATCCTTATTTGCCCGTCCATCTGTTCCCACCACCCGGGTAGCCTATGGTCTATCCTCCCTCTCTCCCGTCACAACCACCCCCATCACAGCCTCCTCCATTCTGGCCAGCATGAAGCTAACAAACCCCAAAGGCTCCCTCCAGTCCGTCGACGGATACATGAACATCGCGCTCGAGAACTGCACCGAGCATGTTGACGGTGCCAGGCGGCGCAGCTACGGCGACGCGTTTATCCGCGGGAACAATGGTGAGTTTGTTGGGCGCTCTTCCTTGCTACTTCACCGCTCCTGCGGTTTCTGGGCTTTCTGAGAGTGCGTGGTGGACTGTGGACTGTGATGTGGTGTGGGAATCTGGGAGTGCGGAAGGGCCAGTGGCATATGTGAGGATTCAGCTAACGGGATTTAGTGATGTACATCTCCGCCGACTGATTTCTTGACCTGTCTATGCATGGTGTAGTGTGAGGAGAGGAGGGTGCTGGAGCTCGAGGAAGTGAGAGGGGAAGAAAAATCAGGAGCAGAAGAGCAGCGACATATCCCAGTGTCCAGGACGAACATACAAACGAGAGCGATGGAGAACGAAGGGGCGCCATACTATACATCTCCAGCAGCTCACCGCAATCCACACCATAAGACTAGTTTCGTTGTGGAGTGATTGGGGGGGGGGGGGGAGTAGTCTAAGAGACTGCGCCCGCGGGGACCTGGAAATTATGTCAGGAGACTAGATATCCGTGATATACCAGGAGCTAAAAAAAACATTTCAACGTCTATTTCCCGTTTTGTTGGCTGAGCATTGCTACAGTTACGCGTCCTCTTTTTCCTTGCTTGGAGCATCACTTCCCTCCCCAGGGGTTGCCTTGGAAGGTATCGTCTCATTCCTACTCCGTATATCACATACCACAAACACAATCACATCTCACAAGCACCCTCACAAGCACCCTCACATCACATAACAACCCTCAAATCATATCAGAAGTAATTCCTACTCTCCCAATAAAGACAGTTCACACCCCCCATCTATCAACCCTTTTTCATGCCACCCCCCCCCGGCCATCCCCGCAGTATTAAGCCCTCCACAGCCCACAATCCACGCAGATATAAACTACGAACCCCAAGCTAATCTCACAAGAATAATCTCCCCCCTTGCCACCGCCTTTACAAGATGGACAATCACCCCCTTACAAAAGCGCCGCAGCGCCGACGGCAAGAACGCTCAGAAGCCCCATCACGCTCGCCGACACCAGCGCAGCGCCGCCAGTAGGCGTAGCCGTGGGCGTAGCAGTCGGGCGCGTACCACCGGTGGTGGTGCCATTCGTAGCAGATCCACCACCAGCACCACCAGTCGGGCTGGCGCTTCCTCCGCTCCCACCAGTTGGGCTCGCGCTGCCCTCTCCGCTGCCCTCGTTCTTCACCAACGCGAAGTTAGCGCACGCAATCCTGGTCTTGTCAGATGCGTGCACGACAATGCTCCTGTTGCCGATGAAGGCCGGGGTGCCTTCGACGAGGCTGGTGAAGGCGTCGGCGAGGCGACCGGAGATCTCGCCAGCGGGGAGTTTTTGGCCGATCTTGCCGCTGAGGTCGCCGACCTCGCAGAAGGCGAGCTTGCTGGTGTCGCAGGCGGGGGAGTCACCGGCGTTGTAGGGGTCGAGGTGGCCGCCGGTGGAGGCGCAGGAGCCGGTCGAGTTGACGGGGTTGACGTGGATGTGGAAGGCTGGGGTGTGTTAGTTGGTGGGGGTGGAGGATGGGGGGAGGGGGAAAAGTAAGTGAGACGTACTGAAGGGGCCGCCCTCCTCAGGGAGCTTGAATTCGTATTCAATGTCGGTGCCAGTGCCGTCAGTGCCGGCAGTGATTTCAACAAAGCCTGCAACGCCGTTCTCGTTTGAGTCTGCGATCTCGGCCTTGTAGGTCACGTCTGGGTTGCCAGTGACCTTGGGGGCTTCGCCAGCAACCTAGGAGTTGGTTAGTTAAGGGTGAATTGAGTACGGTAGGGGTCGGGGTGTCTTACAGTGCTTGCCACGAGGGCAGAGGCGACAGCGAGCATGAGTGTGGAACGCATAGTGACGGTTGGTGAGCTTGTGCTGTTGGATTGATGTGTGATAGAGTCTGTGCTGGAGGAAGATGTAAGTCCGTGTGCCTTCGAATGTGTATGAGCGAGGGAGCTGAGGGGTCTTTAAGGAGGAGAGAAGGGGCTGCGAGAGTCGGAAGAGCCGGAAGGGGGAGGTTAAATGTAACTTGGGAAGGTAAGGGAGGAATTTCTTGTAGACAAGTAATCTCGAGCTGAAGTTGTGCAGTGTAAACACAACGGAATTGCGTGCTACACCTGTCTCACAGCGTCAGGCATTGGCCGGAACTAACGTACCTGCTAAATGAACGGGTGTCGGAGTAATATATTGATATTACAGCTCTTCCAAATTGTTGATGGGACTTGGAATGGGAGAAAGAATGAAGGCAGAGTGAAGTGGAAGAATACAGAGAATGTTATGTGGATGGATGTTGGACGTGGATGTGGATGTGGATGCGGATGCGGGCGGCCGTGGAGAGAGACAAGGCAAGACAAAACAAGACAGAATACGTGGGACCAGTACTTATACAGTGTACAGCAGAGAATGCAGAAGACAAGTCAGCGTTGTGTTCTCTCACTGGGAAGTCCTATATTAGGAGTACTTTTAAGTATAAATGGGAAGGAATGATGCACGGAATAAGCAGTGAGGATGCAAGGACGGCGGGAAAGAATGCCCCTGATCCACTAACATACCTCCCACACCGCACTGTACCACCTACAGCAAGGGAAGATGCATCCGCATACGGAGAGAATGAGGCAGTGTTGAGTAAGTGCAACAAACAGCGCCCATCACAGTAAACCCCGTGCAAAGGAAATGAACGAGGCTTGGCTGGCAAAAAAGATGCTGATCTCCGGTGGTATTGGAGTGATCTACCCGGGTATATTTTATCAAACGCGGATAAGATAGACGGCGATAGGACCGCAATCTGACTGTGACTACCAGGGGGACAGAAAAATAAAGTACACTAGCACACCGATATCACCAAGATCTACTTATTGTTTGACATATCACGGTCAATTACTGCCCTGTCGTTGGTCTCTGACTGTGGCTTTGTAGGATTCACCAGGATTCACCCTTGCGGCCCTCTCCACCTATTTTATTCAGGGGCCCTATTAGGGAGCTAACAATTCAGGAACGCTGATCGTAAGCGCCGTGTGGCTGACGTAGTGGACAAGGGGGGGGATGGTAGCGGTCGCCCCCAAAATAGTCCACCCCGCGTTGTCACTCTCCAACCCGCATCAACGCGTTTCCCCCACGACCAAGCGCGACCAAACAAGAAACAAAACACTCGGCGAATGGGCTGGTGCACTGACAGACTTCCAACAAACGGTGCATGTTTCTGCATGTGTGTTTCTGCAGAACGCGGCGGTTAATAGCGCTCGGCGCCAGTTGTGCGGTGATGCGGTGGACTTGGCTCTAAACTTGGCGCGTTACAGATCGAAATAGAGTGGATGCGTGTGGAGGAGCCGATCGGTAACCTCTGCCGTGGCGGCATGGGGATTGGAGATGTGGGATGGTAGGAAGTACATAACCTGGGGTTTGGTCTGTGACTGTAATACCCCGAGCGGCTAATGTGTGCATCTCGCGATATACGCGTTGTTGGATATACTTCCGTCAATGCTACAGGTATCAAGTTAATGCCGCAAGGTTAGGATAGGCGCTTCACATTCATGCTGTGTGCTACAGACAGAGCATGCTACGCGGTTGAAACAATAAGTGGCACGGTTCTTAGCACATTTCGGGTAGTTCTTAGATATCGAATCTCTCTCTCTAGTTTCGTTTGTTAGTAGCTGGTCTATTAATTATGACCCTAAGTAACTAAATGCCCTTATATGTATTTCAAGTCCTATAATCACTATTGTCACTTACATCTACTCTTTAGACCTTTGAGGGGTATGAGTATTTAATGGTGAACCATGCCGTTTCTTTAATCAACCGCGTACATGCGTACGCACTACACAGGTATGTTTCAAGAATATATTCACCCATCTAACCCAAACCCAGAACTCCATATAAATTATACAACACTACCAAATCAACCCTCTACCCTCCCATCATATCCAGAAACCTCCCATCTACCCTCCCCCTCCCAACTCAGCGCCCTCCCATCCCCCCCTGCCCATACGACGGCGGTCCCCCCTTCTCCTGTCCATACGGCTGCGGCCCCCCCTTCTCACCATGCGGAGCATACTGCTGGTGACCCTGCTGGTGACCCTGCTGGTGGCCCGGGTGGTGGCCCTGGTGGTTCTCTCCCGGCCCTTGCTGGTACTGCGGCGGGAACTGCTGTCCCTGCTGCTGCTGCTCGTACTGTGCGCTGGCCTTCTTCTGTTCCTTCTTCTCTCTAAGGGTGGGGGTTAGTGAGTTGACTTGATAGGTGGTGTGCGGATGTGGGGAGGGAGGCCTACTTGATGTGCTTTACTGCGTAGACGCCGGCGCCGATGAGGGCGGCTTTTCCCAGGAGACCCATTTTGAGAGTGTGGGGTTGAGGGTGGTGGGGTAGATTGGTGGTGGTGGGTGAGTGATGGGTGAGTGCGGTTTGATTGCGTGTGATAGATGAGTGTGCTATATGCGTACGATGAATGATCGTGATTGATACTACAAGACTACACAGGGAAACTAGACATATTTATACAGCATCTCTACTCCTCCCTCCATTCCCTCGCCCGAAAAGGATGGCGCACGCAATGGCGCAGTATCTCCGAAGCGTACGTACGTATCTCCTGGGGCGAAGCGTCGGCGTGCGTCAGCGTCGGGGCGGCACATACGCCCTTAGTCCATCCATAGCGCGACGGCGATGTGTGGCTGACGTGGCTTGGCACACGTTATGCCCAAGTTAAGCATTAGTTGGTAACTGTCGGAGCCGAGCCTCAGGGTCGGCTCCGACGGTTATAGGCTGCCGCTGCTCTTAACTGTAACTAGCAATATACGGCGTCGAGAATCTATTTGTTTCTGTCTTGCTTTACCTCCCAGGATCGTGTATTGCTCCTTCGGTTCGCCAGTTTATGAGACAAGACACTGCATCTCAGGATAACCCAGCACGTATTTTGTGCCCGAAATAAGCATTAGTTAATACACGCTACCTCCCATAAACCGTAACTAGCTCTATGTCGCGCCAGTAATCCATTAGTTCTCACTACACCGTCGGTTCAGCCGCCAACTTAGCCCAGCTCTCCGTCTCTCACAATGTCCGACGACGAGATCCACTACCCCCAAGGATTCAGCCTACAAGACCTCGTCGGATACGGCAACACCGGCCTCGTCGTCCTCGACTCCTCCTCAAACACAGTCATCAAAACCCCCATCGACGAAAAATGCACCAACTACCTCACCATCGAGCGCCTCATCTACGAGCGCCTCACCCAAAGCGGCGGGCACAGCGGCATCCTCTCCTACCACGGCGTCGTCGAGAACGGTATCCGCCTCCAATAAGAACGGTATCCGCCTCCAATACGCCGCCAACCAGGACCTGAAATCATTCACCGAGGACGCTGACAATGCGCCTACCGCTGCGCAGCGACTGCGCTGGGTCGAGAAGATTGCCGAGGCGCTCCTCTTCATTCACAGCACGGGCGTCGTCCATGGCGATCTCAGGGCTGCGAATGTCCTCCTTGATGAGAATCTTGACCCCAAGGTAGCAGATTTTGCGGGGTCATCGCTGGATAGCTCGCCGTTGCTTGTGGAGAGCGCGGGTAGCTATCAGTATCCTGGGTCGTCTGTGTCGGTCGAGGGAGACATCTTTGCTTTCGGGTCACTGGTCTATGAGATTATGACGGGGCGAGAGCCTTATGAGGGGGTAGATGGGGACGAGACTCGGGCTTTGTATGGGAGAAAGTGTTTCCCTGATACAGAGCCTCTCGGGGGGGTAGCTCATATTGTTGAGAAATGCTGGAAGGGTGGGTATAGTGGGTGCGATGCTTTACTTGAGGATTTAAAGGTATGTTGACGAATATTTTTATAATAATATGGTGATAGTTGCGATTATAACTATTTGTAGGTAACGAGAGGAGGGCAGGTTAGTGTGCAAGTGAGTGACTATGCTCGTAGGTGAGTGAGTGAGCGACTATGTGTGCAGCTGGGTGGGTAAGTAACCGAACAATTAAGTAAGTAAGTGACTGGCTATATAGTTAAGTGAGCAGATGAGTAACGAAGTGCTTTTCTAATGGGGGAGGGATTATAAGGCGTGGTTGGGGAGAGTTGAGAGCTTCTTATGTGAATCCTAACGAGGTGTTTCATTACTAAAGGAGAGAAGGGAGGTGGTCTATATGTTCTTTGCACAACGTGGGATTCTGTAATCGGGGGTGGAAGCAATGTGCGGCAACTCGAAGTAAGAGGAAGCAAAGTGCGGCAACTCAAATTCATGTAGTATTACATGTAAAGTGACTTAATTTACAACTTTCTTCGTTTTTTTTTAAGCTACTTTCTCATCTTCTTTTAAATAATTAACAACCTTATGATAATATGAAGTTAAATTCTTTTAATATAAGTAGTATTATATATATATATATAATTTATTAAATTTTTAAGGTATAAATAAAGCATTTAAGGTACTTTATTTATGTTCTTATATAAATAATTTTGTTATTTTCATTACTTTAAGTCACTTTATATATACTTTACTATCTAAAGATACTTATATATTTTTAAATTTATAAATATATATAACTTTTAATTACTATTATTTTATAACATATTTTACATGTAAGTGACACACATAAGTAAGTAATGTACTAAAACACTAAAATCTAACTATTACTACTATTACTACACTACCACCTTACATAAAGACTGTTATTTAATTGTAATTAAATCCTCATGCCTCTTACACATATGGGAATTATAGCCTATAATACTACATAAGCTATAGCGCTTCTATTAGCCCTTAGAGCCTACTTGCTAACTACCCTTACTTACTACCTTTATATAGACCTAAGTATTAACTTTAGCACTCTAAAGGATATCCTCTCTATCCTATATAAAGAGTCTCCTCCCTTGCATTATATGTCTCTTATGCTTCCTTTCCCTTCTCTTTTTCTATTCATTTGCTACTTATAAAGCCTTAACTTCTACCTTAAGTAGAATAGTAGAATGTATTATAACATAAGCTCCTTTTATAAGCTAGCTTAGTACGTTATTAATTAAGCTAGGAGAGCTATTCTAATGTTATATAATATAGTTCTTAATATGCTCTATTTGAAAATCAAGCTCCTTTATAGTTTAAAGAGTCTTTAAAGTCTAATTACTACTCTTAACTATAAGAGGAGTTAGAGTCCTTAAGTGTAGATTTAAGTAAGAGAGGACATTCTATAGCTTATATAAAACTAGTCCTTATAAGGATGCCTCCTTAGTTAGGGTTGATATAGAGGGGTTACGGGTTAGGTAATGCGCGATAAGCTAAGGATTAGCCGAGTTAGACCTCTTACGGATATTAAAGGGGTAGGAAGCCGTAAGCTCCCCCTTTATCTTTTTTGTATCCTTCGTAGTAGACCTATAGGATTGCACTAACTCCTATCTAACTTACACTCCTATATACAACTTCTCGTGATATAGTGCCCTATGTCCTTATAGTCCTATAGCTTAGAACCTACTCTTAATGTTTTACTCTATAAATGTAGCTTTAAATGCTTCTTTAAATATAAGGAGAAACTTAAGCTTTATAATATAATTTAGTCTATTCTATATAAAGGTTTTAATCTAACATTTATATAAAAGCTTTAGTAAAGTAAAGTAGCTTACATTAAGTAGCTAAAGAATGTATAAAGAGTATAGTAATATATAAAGGGTAATTAGCTTCTATTTTATATAATAGTGTTAAAATTAAGCTAAAAGGTAGCTTTTATGTTTATTAAGAATAAGAAGGTAAGCACTTTAATTTAAATATTACAACCTTAAACAACTAGTAGTAGTGTAGCCTTTGTTAAGTCTTTAATAACACTATGGTTAATTCTATCTTTAGTTTGTTTAAGCGTCTCTTATAGCACTAGCAGCTTAGCTTTAATGTGTTAAAAGGCCTTTAGAATCTCTTTAAAGTTAGATTAGAAGTTGTTAAGATGTGCTAAGACTTTTATGCTAAAGTTAACGAGCTAGACGATGCTAGTAATAATGCTAACTACTGTTAGAGGGTTAGCTATAAGAGATAGCTTGCTTATGTGCTAGCATTATTAATGTAACCTAACTAGTATAACGTAAGGTTGCTATAAAGGGATATAAGGTTGAAATGCTAGAGTCTTATAGCACTTGCTAATAATTAACAATACTAGTTAGTTATAAATGCTATAACCTAAGAACATTAAAAATAAACTTACTAACAAAGGAATATAAGGAAAAAGAACATAGCTTATAGATTTAATCACATGTTAATTATAGCAAAACTAAATAGTATATAAAGGTAGATACATAAGTAATTATTACATATAACTATAGACTTAAGAGAACTAGGCATCTCTGCTAGACATGGTTGCTAAATGAGACAACATTGAGATTTCTGTTAATGGAAACTTAATACCTAGATGCTAAATCATATGAGTGGTTCTAATGCTAATGCTACTTTTATCTAATAACATTACTACACGAAATGGCTAAACGTAAACAGCTATTGTAAAACAGGGAGATGCATGAGCTAGCGCTTCTTAAGGTACATAAATAGTGTAGTAGTAAGTATTATAATTATTATATAAAGTCTTCTGTTTTCCTTTGTTAGAAGTTAAGCTTTCTAAATCCTAGAAACTATAAATCAACTATCTAGAGGTTAGTGGTTAACCACTTACCTAAAACCTTTTAAACTTATTTTATTTACCACTTACCTTTAACACCTCTTTATTCTAAGTTGTAACTTAAACACCTTTTTTCTAATATAGTCTAAGAAGTTATATTTAACATTATGTCTACATTTTAGACATAGTTGTAAAATAATAAAGGGTATAGTTTAGATGATTCCATGGTTAATGTATTATTATAAGACTAACTTCTAGCTATAAAAGGAAGGCTTAAGGGTAAAACTTACCTTAAACTAGCTATAAAGCTTATAATTAAAGCTTATAGTAGCGTGAGTAAGTAGATCTATTTATGATAAGTATTATAAGGTTAACCCTAATAGGAATATATGATCATTAACCTAGATAAAGAGAAATGTCTTAAAAGGGGGTCTCTTTATCTACTTTTTAGATGTTTAAAGAACTTTATAACCTAGTGTGCTAAAACTAACAATAGTACATTAAGAACTAAACTTACATAAGTCTTAATGAAAAACACATTAAAAAACTTCTATAGCATGTTTTATTAAGAGATAGGAACAAAGATACTAAAAATGCTTAACAAGTATATCTATAAAGTAAGCTTTGCATTTTATATATATTTCATTACTAAAAATTATAGTACATTAAAATAGCACTTCTTATAACACATAGCATTAAATACATCATTAGAGAGAAAGACGTTATTAATTTAGTTAATTTCTTTTAACTCTTATAGTACTTATAGATTTATGATTTATATGACTTCTTATATCCTTGTTACTAATCTTAGATTACATTCCTATTATAGATTAACATAGTGTATAAGGTTTTACACTATATGGGGTTTTATACTATTAATTCCTACCTAAGCTACTTTAAACCCTAACAACTCTAACCATAGGTTATAAATCTTCATTAAAAGCTACTTAAACTAAAATTCATATGCAAGAGGCTATCTAGACCATTAAAGATAACCCATTTATAACTATATATAAGGTTACATAACATTTTAAAGTCTTACGCCATACACTTAATCATAGAATAACTAGTGGAAAATTACATATAAAAGCTTCTAAATATATGTAAATCTTATTAAATGTGAAAGAAAATATATTAGTTAAGTAGATTACACATTATACACGTGCTAGATCGCTTATAACACCTATGTTATTAAAGGAATTAGCTGATTTAATCTAATAAAAGCATATTTAACACGTCTTTAGAAATGAAGCTTTAGTGCTAACAACTACACTAATTAGACACAAATAGCTTTATTGCTTCTTAAAATGGCATCTAACTATTTAAGGCATTTATGCACATTAAATGAATAATGTATAGTTTAATAAGGCATCATATGAGGTGATAAAATGCTAGTTTAATATAGTTGCTATATAACTTTAAAAGCATTTATATAAAGTGTAAGACATTTAGAACATAAATGAGTTAGGTTTTAAGGTTAGAGAGAGTTAAACTACACAAGTTTTAGTTCTATTAAACTTAACTCATAAGAACAAAAGAGTTCTAGGCAAGTAAGAATGGATAATAGATATTAAATGCATTAATGCTATAGGTGGAGCGCTACACCTATGCTTATTTTTAAAGCTTAAAACCTTAACTCTACTTAGTTACCACTTGAAACACCATTAGATTAGCATTTCATAGTAAGTAAGAATAGCTAGACATCTAATAACCTTGATTTACATTAGCTAATAAAGGTGTTTAAGCCTTAAACATAAAAAATTACAAGGAACAATAGATAATTGTTAATTATAGATGGTTATAAAAGTTATATTTAAGCTAATTTTATTGCTCATTGTATAAAGAATAACATTAACTTACTTATAATGCCACTACATTATTTATAGCATTTAAGCATGCTTATGTAAATGAGACTAACAAACTTACTTAACATAGTTCATAGTGCATTTAACAGGTTAAATGGATATAAATGTTTATTAAGGCTTATATAAAGAGTGTTACATTATCTAATATCCTTAGTAGATGGAGAGGTGCTAGTATTTAGCTATTAAACCTAAAGAAAGTGCTTAATTAGTCATTAGCAAAATTTTATACCATTAATCTACTAGTAAATTAATCAATTTGTTAGTTTAATGGCCTTCACCTAAGTTAAGTGAATTTAATAGACTTTTACTACCACCCTTAGTTATTTAATTAATTTACTACCACCCCTAGCAAAGGGTTAGATTAATTAGATTAATACTGTTAATTTTTAACACTCTTAATTAACTATATAACTATTATATAACTACTTAATTAGCTTTACTTAATCACTACTATATAAAGGCTTAATTAATAGTAATTAATTAATGTTATATAACTACTTAATTAGCTTTACTTAATCACTAGGTTATAAAAGCTTAATCTATAGTAATTAATTAATGTTATATAACTATTAGGGTGTGTAACTAGTTCTAGTATATAACTAGTTCTAGTGCTTAATTAGGTGCTAGGTCTAGTGCTTAATGTAGTACTTAATTAGGATCTAGGTTAAGTTCTAGTGTTACTTATAAGCTTTGGTTTACAACTAGATTTTCTAGTGCTTAAGGGTCTAGTTCTAGTGCTTAGTTAGGTGCTTAACTAGGTGCTTAACTAGGTACTTAACTAGGTGCTTAGTCTAAGTAGTTATCTCTTATTAAACTATGGTTAAATTAATTAACTTTTTAAGCTTATATTATATTATAATTAAATTAATTAATTTTGTAAGGCTTATATTATATTATGATTAAATTAATTAATTTTATAAGGCTTATATTATATTATAGTTAAATTAATTAATTTTACTAAGGTTTTAATGCTTTTAATTAAATTACACTTATACTTTATTTTTACTATTTGAAATTTTACTAATGGTTGCTTATAAAACTACCTTTAACAACTTTAAGGCTACTTATACTACTAAACTAAGTTAGGTTTAACTTCTTGTTACTTAATAGCTTACCTCTTAATAGTACTAAACTTTATAAGTTAAATGTTCTATTAAATTTAGTACTTACATAAGCTTAAAACCTTCTATTACCTATAAGTAATATGTAAACAAAGTAACCTATATAGCTAAAACACAAAATACTAAGCTTATAATTCTTCATAAAGAGCTATAAGAGAAAAACTAGTTACTATAAGCATAGTGTAAGGACATAGGGCACTATATTATAAGAAGTTATATATAAGAGTGTAAGTTAGATAAGAGTTAGTGTAATCTTATAGGTCTACTATGAAGGATACAAAAAAGATAAAGGGGGAACTACGCTCGTCCTGTCCCTTTAATACTAGAATTAGGTCTGTCTTAGTTATCCTACCTTATCGCCTATTACCTAACCTATAACCCCTTTATATTAACCCTAACTAAGGAGGCATCCTTACACTACCCCCCTTCTAAGAGAATGCTTTACCCTTAAAGTACATAATCTATATTCCGTTATAGCCCTAGGTGTAGATTTCGCAAGGAGGGTGCTTTGTTAGTCAAGTAAGGTCAAGTTATAACAGATACTCCTTAGAAGGGATTTAGAGTCGCTACCTCTATAGAACCTAAAGGCTATGTAACTATAGTTGTAGTCTGTTTTATAAGAATAAGAGGAGGACTTAACTCATTATTCTAGCACTGTTTTAGATCGTACGTGGTAAGTTCTTAGACTATATGCTAATAGTTGCCCTCTTATTAACTTTTAACAACTACTATATAGCTATAGAAATGAGGGGTTAACTTATTCTATATGTAGTAAAACCATTCTAACTTAGTAACGTGTCTTATAATCGTAGTACTCTAGAAACGCGCCTTAAACTCTAAGAAGGTTTCTATTACATGTCCTTCCTCTTTTATATATAGGTTGTTAAAGAGGTTCTAGGCCTACTCTATCTTGTTACTTATAAGGAAGTAGGACCCTAGTAGACCTATTATTTCGTCTATACTCTAAAACCTATACGTAGTAGATAGGTATTAAGGTTCTAGGTATTTCTTTACTAAGCTAGTTGTAGTACCTTATATTAACGCTCTTTAAGATATGTTAGTAGGGTAATGATCTTTGTTAACTATAAGTTAGTTTTATATAAAAGTACTCTATTATAGAAAGGTATGCTTAACGCTATCACTTAAAGGTATAATTCTTTCTAATATAGTAGATTTCTTATAGTGATGTAAAGGGTCTTTAGAGGGTATTTATAACGTTAATTAGGTTAAAGGGGAGCGAGTGCTCTAGAGAGGTAGCAAGCGTATAGTCCTAGGCGTGTTTTATATAAGGCATGTACGTTACTTTATAGCTTTAACTATAGGTACTAGGGTGTCCTCTAGTGTAGGTAGGATTCTTGTCTAGCTAATTACAAGGGTGGCTATCATTACCTTAAGTTCTTACATCTCTTGCTTAAGGTTTGCTATATGATCTAGGGGGTTCTTAGGTAGTAGAGTAGGTTAGGTAGTAGCTACTATCTATTTAGTAACTCTAGGTGGTTAGCTATCATTATTAGGTATACTACTAGGTGTTAAGTTCTTTAACATAGTAGTTTAAAGGGGTGTTAGAGTTAATTTAGAACTAATAGAGAGGTATTAAGTTATAGTTAATATAAAGGGAGGGAAGTATTAAGTTATAGTTAATATAAGGGGGAAGAGTTTAATTTCTAGGTAGCTTATAGCTATTAACACTCTTGTTTACAATTACCTTTATACTATAAGGGGGTTATTATAGATCTTAAATCTAAATTAGCGCTAACGCGTTAGCGACTTTACTAGCTTGCTCTATAAGATTAAACCCTAATCTACTAGCTATTTATAAGATCTTAGGAATCATAGCTATTTAAAGTCGTTAGGTCTCTACTCTAAAATGGCACTAAGTCGTAGTTAGTAGTGTATTAGTAGTTCTCTTAAGTCATTTAGGTGTAAGATATTATTTAAGAACGGCCGTCCCTAGTAGGCGTGATCTTTTTTATATAATATAAGGACATAGGGCACTATATTATAAGAAGTTACATATAGGAGTATAAGTTAGATAGGAGTTAGTGTAATCCTATAGGTCTACTACAAAGGATACAAAAAAGATAAAGGGGGAACTACGCTTGTCCTGCCCCTTTAATACTAGAATCAAGTCCGTCTTAGTTATCTTATATTATTACCTATTACCTAACCTACAACCCCTCTATATTAACCCTAACTAAGGAGGCATCCTTA